>MU186086.1:55276-97898 GCA_016904865.1 Pissodes strobi | reverse complement strand
TTGTATATATCGCGATGAATTTTTCAGTGTGCACATAAATTCAGATTGTCTACCTTTTGACATAACTTTTTAGATGTTAAATGTCAAAATGACAGCTGGGCGCCATTGTTCATATTTTTTTCAAATGGCAAAGGGTATCGAGTGACACCTCATTTTAAAGGTCTTTTCATCTTCTAATCGCTCCCCGAACTAGCTAGGCCGATTTTAAATGATAAAAAATTAAATATCTAAAGAAATATCAATAATTTATTAAATTAGTTAATTAAGTTTAAAGACATGAATCATTTCAGAAGATGTTCGAAATTTTCTCCCTGTGCCGCCTGACAATGATAAAGCCTGTTAGTAAATTCGTCTCTAACATTGTGAAAAGTTTCTGGAGGTATTCTACTGCAAACGGTTCTTATTTTGTCTTTAAGGTCTTGAACACAAGTTGGCCTTGTAGCGAAAACTTTACTTTTTAGATATCCCCAAAGAAAAAAATCTAATGGGGTGAGGTCAGGCGATCGAGCTGGCCATTCGATGGGTCCTCGCCTTCCCACCCACCTATTAGGGAACGTTTCAAATAGCCAATGTCTAACAGGTTGTGAGTAATGAGCGGGTGCCCCGTCCTGTTGGAAAATAATGTCTCTCTCGAATTCGTTGGGATTATCCATGACAATTGCTTGAATTTGCGGATATATTTCGTTTTGTAGCATGTTCAGGTAAAGTTGACCGGTAAGATTTTGATCGATAAATATTGGACCCACAATGTGATTACCAAGTATGCCAGCCCACACATTTACTTTCTCTGGAAACTGTGTATGTGCTTCTCGGAGAATATGTGGATTTACATCAGACCAATACCTGACGTTTTGCCTATTTACATTTCCATTAAAAAAAAAAGTTGACTCGTCACTAAAACAAATATGTCTAACATAGTTTGGAGACCGAGAAATTGTTTCACACATAATTTCGCAAAACTGCATCCGCCTATCTGGATCATCTTCTGACAGTTGATGGACTAAATTTATTTTGTACGGATGGAATTTATATTTCTTCAAATATTTACGTGCCGTGGTTGCAGAAACTTCACATTCCTCGGCGATTCTTTCCGTTGAACAATGCGAATTATTGACAACAGTCGCGATAATGTTAATTTGTTTCTCTTCCGCAATTGATTTTCTTCCAGAACTTTTTTTGTTATTAACACTACCACCATTAAAAAATTTTTGGAGTAATTTCCTATAATAGTGCCGTGAAATCGGGTTTCCTGGATATCTCTCATTAAATATTCGTACCGCTTGATGCAAATTTCGGTTACTTTCACCATATATCATAATCGCTTCTGTTTTTTGATCCAATGCACGCTCATAAACCATTTTTAAACTATTTAACTAATTAACTAAGTACATAGCTACTTGGTATTAAAAACTTATCAAAAATTAAGAGAGGGATAGGCAAAACCACATAAAAGAACTTTGTCGCTTATGTGCGCGTTTGTAAAATGACCAAACTATTTTTTGACAATGACAGTTGAAAGTGATTTGATTTGGCTTAGCAGGTACTATCTAATGGTTTGTTTACATGCCAAAGTAAAATGTGTATTTAAATAAATAATACATTTTAAATAAATAATTTTAATAAATAAATTCAAAAACTTTCAATTCTTTATCAATCATCCTGGCCGGTATGGTGAGCGATTAGAAAATGAAAGGACCTTTAAAATGAGGTGTCACTCGATACCCTTTGCCATTTGGAAAAAATATGAAAAATGGCGTCCAGCTGTCATTTTGACATTTAACATCAAAAAAGTTATGTTAAAAGGTAGGCAATCTGAATTTATGGGCACACTGAAAAATTCATCGCGATATATATAAGGGTTCAAAAAATAAAAGGGGGGTCCCATCATTTACGCGGGCACTGTATAACATAATATTCAGTAATATTCTGAGAATCTAAATTAAATCAAAGATTTTATATAGATCAAAAGTATATTGCGATACTTTAAATTTGAAAATATTATACAGAGGCGAAAAACAAGAAAACGTGAAATACTATCAAGAGTTAACTACGCTACGTAACGCTACTGTCGCTACTGGCTTATATGGATGCAACAATAGCACCTTAGAGAAATTATTACGGCTATATAGGTAAAACGGAGGTCGATTATCCCTTCATTTTAGGGGAAAACCAATCTCCTGCTGGATTGCACTGAAAAGTGCATTTTTCTAGTGGATTTCATTGTTGCTTGCTTACTCGGTTACCGAAATTTGATTTTGATTATTTAAAAAAGTGTCAATTTAACAATATATTATTAAATATAGTTTCATCACTGGAAATAGTAAGTCAAAAGTAGTATAGTATGGAATAAACATTAAATGAGTAGGCGAGTGTCGTAATGAATACGAGAGCCTTAATGACCATTAAATGTGAGTTGCATACACTATTTTTTCTAGGACCAGTCATAATAAGGTAAACTAAGTACTTTAGTTTTCAAAATGTACTAAGTATTGGGTTAGTTTGGATTGAACTGTAAAAATTAATAAATTTTAAATGTCATTGCATAACAATCTTTGATATTGACCGATATTACTGTGATATTGTATTTTGGTTGGATTGGCTATAAACCCGTACCTTAATGAATCGCATTAAAGTGCAAGTATAGTAAATATATTTAATAAATCAATTTAAGTATAGTAGTCCAGTCCATGGAGATGGGTCTCCCTCCATCCCTTAATTCATAATGTGGAGAGAGTGCTTGACGGTATGACGGTGGAAAATACGCGTTGGGGGTTTTTCCGAGATATCAGGGGTGGGTTTATCATTACGTCGTTTAAATCGACATACCAAGCTATGAGCGGGCGTGGCACAGATCTATCTATTGTAAGGCGAATAGGGGCTATGCTATTAATGCGCACAGTCAGGGTGGAAATTGGCAGCGACTCTACGGTGGCGAAGGTAGCCAGAGGCTGTTCTCAAGGCGAGGTTTTATCGCCTCTCCTTTGGTGTCTAGTAGTGGACTGCCTCTAATAGTAGGCAGCCTACTGCAGGGACTGAATGAGACTGGGTTTCATACTCAAGCCTATGCTGTTGATATGGTCATCATTACGATGACCGTGACATTGGTCGTACAAGGAGACTCATACAATGAGCACCCCATCTGGTAGAGTGATAGCGCCAGTGCTTAGGGTCCATCCTGAGGAGGCCGAGTACTCTTTGCCAGGAAGCCTAGGCTGACAGAAATTCTTAAGGTCATCAACTTGTTCTGCCAATCTTTGAGCTATAAAGGGTCTACCAAGCATTTCGGGATCATACTGGATACTGGATTCCAAGTTGACCTAGAAGGATCGAGTAAGTAGCCGCACTAAGAAAGGGAATAATGCCATATGGGCTTGCAAAAGAGCTTTTAGAAGCACTTTACATCTACAGCCGAGGATCCTTCATTAGATTTATAGGGCTGTAGTTGCCCCATTAGCACCTACGGGGCGACGCCATCGCATAGTGAACTGGTACGCAAACGGCCATATTTAATTAGCGGCTACCTCCCAAGATGCATGTTTACTATTGGTCGAAACAATTGGGCGGAACGTTTGTTTACTATTTTAAAATGTCTGATAAGTGGATTGTTTTCAGCAGGCCTAATGGTTTAGTGGTTAGATGCTATGGTTGTGATATGGCATCCCGGGTTCAATTCCCCGCAGTGGCAAGGTATTTTTTAATCTTTTTTTGAGGTTATGTGTGTAAAGTGTTCTTTGGTCTTCATTTTGGGCATACCTTGGGATAGTTTTGGTTGGTTTTTGTTGGTTGCGCCCCCGTAGCGAGCGAAGCGAGCGGATGGACATGCGTGAAGTGAGATATTTGACATTCTAAAATAGTACACAAAGGCTCAAGTCCCGCCCAATTGTTTCGGCGGCCAATAGTAAACGCAATGCATCTTGGGAACTATCCCCTCCTCATATTTAAGGCTCAGTTAGATAGAGTTGAGAGACTAGTGTGCGTGGGAATAGTAGGGTATGAAGTCTTGAGTTCTACATATAGACTGAAAGATCTAGGTCGCTTAACGGACAATAATAGCCCGAGGGAACACATTAAAGTCTGGAGGAAAGCGGCTAATGAATGTCTGGGACGCGCAATTCCTGATACACACCTTATGGCACTTGACAAGCGGTGTGTGTACGAAGATGTTGATTAATACGGTTTCTGAATAGCTGCAGGTTGTAATTTGGTGGGAACAGATGTCCTGGGAGTGAGTTAATTACACAGTGATGCAGTGCGCCAGACAGTCCTAGTAAAGCACTCTTCTAGGTGTTTCCAGTTGAACGACGAAAGGGTGCGCTCTTGCCGTCTGTCGCGACTGTCTGACAGACGTTGCTTGGAGCTGGATAAGGCGGGCCAAATCCTGGGAGCATCTGCCGTGAAAATATCTCTAAAACAGGGAGGTCTTCGCCACATGTCTGCTGTGTTCCAGACTATCCAGCTCCAGGGTCAACTCCGAGACGCACAGCTCTCTTCTGAATGGAATCCAGCGGCTTTAGGGTGTGCTTAGGTGCGGCACCCCAGATGTGTGAACAATATTCTAAGCACGGTCTTTAAAGGTATAGTGCTAGAAAGATGTAAGGCATTCAATATGTATGCTTTGGTAGATTTCATAGTTACAAGTTGAGAACTATCACAAACTGCGACGACTTCTAGATCATGCAAAATTATTTAATTTGATCAAAATCTATTCAAGCATCTTTACAACTAAAGATGTGTAGAGTTTCTGAGCATGAACCTGAAGTTCAGTTACCTAAGAAATATATTTATATATTATTATGTGCGAGTGTCCTGCAGGCAAAGTGGAACATTATTGTGCAAAAATTTTGTGCAGTTCATAAAGAATGTTACAATATTGCAACTGCTCGTCTATTATCTGCATCTGATAAAGTGTATTTCGCAAAGCTAACACTTGGAGAATTAACCGATGCTTCAAAGGTTTTTCATATCTATAACTTTTGAATCAACACTACAAGCCTCTTAGAAGTAAACGCATTACATAATATTCTACAAGCAATTTTTTTGCATGATTATGCAAAAGCCACATGGTCGCGACTTGCTTTCGGCAAAGAATATTCTGCTACGATAGAATATTCTTTGCTTTCGGCTATGTTAAAAGCCGAGATATTTTCGATTCTCAAATGGTCGGATAGTAGAGCTACTCTCGGCTCTTGAGTCTGATATAATCAATTCTTCGGTAGTGCAGAAGCAAGAACGTCTTGGGAGCCCTGCCCGAGCATAACAGACTCAGTCTTGTTTAAGTCCGGATACTCACATGTCCAGGGGAACGAGGAGGCTCATCATGTGGCATAACAGGGTTCCGTAATGCATCCAATGGGAATCTGTAATAGCGGTGCCCTGCAGTAGGGCCGCATCCATCCTAAGGAAAGCATTGAATGTGCGGACCAAGTATTTATGGCGAACTACTCCAGGAATGAGGCAGGCTGTACAGTGAGGAGCTTTTTGGCTCTGAAGAGGGAGGCCATGAGACTTATGACATGGCTCCTCATAGGGCACCGCCGCTTTAACAGGTGTTGCGCGTAAAACCCTTTTAAATGTGTTAGCGAGATATAATGAATAAGATGATACCTATCCTTAAGGATGCGGCCAGCGCAACATGTGTGCTCCGACTTGCTCGTCGGCGTGGGAGTGGGTCAATTACTTACTCTCGGTCTTAAGAATCCATAAGGGCGATCTGAAATCGACGATTATCCGCTACACAAGGGCGATTTAAAGTCTAGACGACTACTAATTACAGTTGGTTGTTATTTCAGAGCAAATAAAAGACGGTCACGTTCGTGCAGGTTTAAATTTATTGGCGTTCGTTATGTTAGACGACAACGTGTTGTCATATTTCTTTCAATAAACAAAATGATATAAATATATAACAAAAGGTAAAAGATCTTAATTTGAAAGCAATTAATAACCTATATGCTCATAAATATATCGACAGTAATTCGAATAAAAATTGCGTTATAAAAAAAGTGAATTAGATAAGAGTGATCGAACAATTATTAGCTACGCTTTAGCTATAACGGAAGTAACAATCTAACACCAAATGATTACGAAAGATCAAACCAAGTTCAACAAATTAATCAATAATCACAATATACCTAAGGCATCTATCGTCTCATCATACTAGTAATTAAAAGTTATCCGTCTAATAGTAGCTACTAAACTTTGGGCGCGTTTACCATGGTAGACGACTCGCAGTTGTACATGAATAAACCTTACTGATTCAGATTATAAAATACCGTTATTTAAAATTATTTAAACTGAATAGTCAATAAATCAATGTTGATCATTTAACACAATATAAATCAAATTGTAAGATTAAATAAATGTAATACATAAAAACATGAGCATTAATAGATCCACACTAGTAAATACAGCAGTTAATTAGATTCGTATTGGTAAGCTGTGCTTACACCCAAACAGTACCGATAGTTATATCAGTTCCACGCAGAATACTAAAACACGCGATATGATACAACGCCGGAAAACTCTAAAATACGCAATCTAATATACGCTGGATAATATCAATAACACGCTGAAAATACACGCGTGAAAATATCAGTAACCCGCCACTAACATTATGCCGGAAAAGATCACAAATATAACCTAAACTTATCTTTACTGGTCTTCGCCGATATCACCTACGGCCTTCTGCACGTGGACGACTGCAACGCACCTTGGGACCATAAAACTATCAGTGGTATTTGAGGCAATGTCCATACCTCTATGGCTTCAGTCGGTACCAATAAAACAAAACCAACTGTATTGACTGGCAGCTACTTGGTTAGCTACTTAGTCTATCTTCAAGCAAAGCTGGCTCCAACAAAAAATAGCTTGCTCCAGATACACAACTCCAAGCAAAACAGCTCCAGCCAAAAATAATAGCTCCCAGTAAAATTGGCTCCCGGTAAAACTGAATCCCGGTAAAACTGCAGCTCCCAGCAAGAAAAAACCCTGAAAGAGAACAAGCGCTAAGTATGCATTCTCTCACTGTAATATCAGACAGCCTCCTCGTTCAGAACACTCTCAACTCAATGAGTATTTAAAAATAATAATGAGAGTATTCAAAAATAATAATGAGAGTATTTAAAAATAATAATGATAGTCGTCTTGCCAAAATGCCAAGGTCACCATAAAACCAATATCATATCCACCCTACAGGTGATAAAACATCAAATACTAAGAAAAATTGACTAATAATATAACCACTGTTTGCTCTGTTAAGAGTTTAGACCCCCAGGCAAGAACAAAGCTTGTCCATGTATGTCATTAATATTAAATCTAAATTTACTAAGCTTACGTACGACTTTACAAGTTCTTATAAGCAAAATTCAAAGTAGAAAAGAAATGTATTAAAGATTATATACAACTTTATATAACATTATACCCTACTATACAATACGGGTGCCCATAAAGACAAAGAATCTTCTATGAGTGCTCGACTGCAATATCATACCGAAGACGGTATCAGAAACTATCATTAAATACGCTTGAATTCCCCAAAATATCACTTCTTGTAAAAATAATGAGTATAATTAATCACGTTATGCCTGTTCTAGGCCCAAATTATCTTTTGTTTGACGATATTGCATGATATACGTGCCAGAATTAATACATTTTCAAAAGTAACACTCTCTATATAGCAGTATTGTGCAGTATTTCAATCCCCTCTGAGACCCGTTAGGAAACTATAATGAAATAACTTATACTCTGATAAAATAAATCCCCCCTGTACAGAAAATAAATCAGTATGTACAAAATATAAGATATGTATATTTATTCACCTAACTACGTAGGGTTTTTCGATGGTAATGACGAATTGGGGAGCAAACGCTCTCTTCTACAGGCATTCCTCGAGGAAGGAAACGGCGTACTTTGTTCCAGAATACACTGCACGTGACAAGTTAAAATCTTAACTCTCTGGCAAAAATCCATCCAATCCAGTCAAATAATTTCTCCACAGCAACCTAGTAACTACGCCACTCTCTATCGTCCGAAATAAGTATACTCCCCCTTCAGGGTGAATTAAAAATTCTTAAACTTTTTATCAGACATATATACGCACTACTTCCTAAGAAGGTTTGCCGAAGAAAGAGGACGAAATCAAGCCAAAAACCACTAACTAGCTCGTGAAATTCGATGTTAAAAAGCTAGAAAAAACTCGAACCATAAGGCCGTTCCACACTGTCCTGTAATCATATGCAAAATACACCAGCCGATTGTCACCAAATTTACTAACATCTACAATATGCAATAAAACAGACCTAAGGCTGTATGATATTATGCATTGCTGGTAAGACAAAGAAATCCAACGATAAAGTCATCATTGACAATGACCAAACAACCAGAAACCATCTCGTTCCGGCCGGCGCCATTTACAACTTCTAACATCCAATCTGTTCAACGCATTCAATCGAATCGAAACTAAACGTACCTTTAGCTCCAGCCGTTTTTTTTACTTTGCTAAAATCATATATTTTAATACTGCAACGCAGTTCGCGCGACGTTGCCAAGTTAGGGAATATACGCATTTAATAACATATCTTGACGGGCGGCGTATTTTTAACGCGAAAGCGAAAAACAGTCGTTTAATATCAAAACTGACGATAGCACATCAATTAATTATGTATTTTCCTGCTGGCCTAAATCGTAAACACGTCAAAATCGCAGGACGACCGCTTAGCGAATATAATATCTGGCAACGTTCCGAGAATATCCTTTTCATTTATTTCCATTCATCCATAGGCAACCAACAATTCTTTTAAGGTATCTTACCGCCGAAATAGGAAATTATTCGCAAGGTAAGTGATTTAATTGAACGTTTCCGTGCACAGCCATATACTTAAACGTTTTCTTGATAGCGATGTAGAATACGATACGATCTAGTGACTGAAATTACGTATATAACTAGGTTGTTTCAGTTTATTCCTCTAACAGCTCGATAAAGGCACTGGTCGTTCGAAAATCATGCAAGGTTAAGGGTGGAATCACTGACTTTATTTGACTTCTATCTGTTACATATTCGTGCTAAATTGTTATGTAACACAGGCATTTGCACCTGCTGTGTGGACGAGGAATCGTCCACAAATGTTCTTACCGATTTTCCAGCTTTAACTAAGATAAGAGAGGTGCACTTTAGGTTCTGATTGCTGAACCCGGAAGACATAATAACGTTCCAGCCTAGGAAGCTGTGTACTTTCGCTATGGGGGCCAGGCTTCCTGGCTGAAATGGCATGTCAATGGGCACACTCATCAATGGGTCCAGACTGGTGGCCTACATGCAAGAAATTTTCCGCCCGCCTTTTCAAATTCATTCATTGATTCAATTGAAAATTCAAAGTAAAATTATAATATATTTTGAAAGAACACATTTTAAATAAAAGTAAAGAAATCAACAAGAAGTCAATTATATATTTTTAATTATATATTGATCATTATTTTTAGTTTGACTTGAGTTTAGGTTTTAAATCAAAAATCAAAATAAATTAGCTCTGATCCCTTTAATTACTGATATCAGGAGGTTGTTGAGTTTAGCAATCGTAGTTTGAAGTAGCGACGTTATATTTCCTACATCTTCACCAATATATTATTATTTTCAGATTACTTTCTTTTGGACGTAGGGCCCATCAATTTTCTCAATAATTTTATGTTTGGCCAACGTAATTAAAAAAGTTTAATTTTAAACGTAACTTTCGAAGAATAATGGGTACTAACTGCGATAGCTGCGCAACCGTGTTACCTAATGAAGATCCATTAGCCACCAAAAAGAAGAAACGGAATAATATTAGATCTCTCATAGCCTACTGGATATTGGGATTATGCAATAACTATGGATATGTGGTAATGCTAACTGCAGCTGCCGATATAATTGGGGAAAGTGCAGAATCTAGTGTAAGTAAGAAATTGAAACAAAATTTTATATTTATTATGTAAATTAAAGTGATAAATTTGTCACACGTAGCTGAAATGTATGAAATAGTTTTTCAACGTGTTGACCCTACTTACATTTGAGTCAGACCATAATACAGTAATAATACCTTGCTTATCGCTACCCCATATAACGCTGCTAAAGCGCTGTTTCGCAGTAGCGATGTCGACGCGTTGGATAATTCCCCCCTGAAAACGTCCTTTATTTATTCAGGGGATTCCCAGAGAGAAATTTATATTATCGAAAGTACGATGGTGTCGCGCGTTTCTTTTCAGTTTAACTAGAACGGTTGTTTAAAAAGCATTGTTTTCTAAATTATAACGTTAAAATGGCAAAAATACGTGGCACAAACTGTGTGAAAAAGCAGCAAATAGAAAGTATTTTCACACAAGCCAAAATTGAAATGATAAGACACATTGAGAATGGTAACCAACTAGATGTGAGTGATCCTTTAAAGTTGCCGACATCCACAAGAACAATTATTAAAAATGCTGAAAAAAATTAAGACTTCTGCAATGTCGGGATCTAGACCGTCTAATCTAAAAGCGACTCGCCATTGAAGAAATGGAGAAGAGACTTTCAATCTGGACTGAAGACCAAACTAAACATCACATATCATTAATCAGATCATAAAAGTGACAAAAGCGATAAGCATTTTTTTGCATATCCAACAAGAATCAGAAGATACTACTAAAACATAGTTTTCAAGTAGAGATTGGTTTGATGTCTTTAAAATACATAGTATCCGAATCACTGGGAAGCTGCAAATGAATTTCCTGCTAAACTAAGGAATATTATTGAGCAAAGAAACTACTCCCCAGAAACTGTTTTCAATATAGTTGAGTCGATACTTTTATTTCACCTCAAAAAAAGCGAGCTACTGGTTTTAAAGCAGCTAAAGAAAGGTTAACGCTGTTACTTGGAGGATATGCTAAGGGTAACATTAAAGTAAAACCCCTTTTGGTGTATCATTCGTAAACACCGAGAGCCATGCGCTGCCTTTCCAAATCAGACTTATCTGTCATTGGGAATCCAACAAAAAGGCATGGGTTACAATTGATATTTTTAGAAACTGATTCGTTAACAATTTTTGCCATTTCGGTACTGTGAGCATCACAACTTAGAGCCAAAGGCACTATTGCTACTAGATAATGCGTTCCAGTTAAGGTGATGTTTGGTCCAGCCAGTACCACTTCGATAATCCAACTAATGGACCAAGGGGTAATTTTTCTAGCTAAATTATCTCAGTCATACCTTTCAGTAACTTATTGAAAGCACCAGTCGGGAAGATCAGTTGTTATCAATTCGTGTGTTTTGGAAAAAACAAATCAATGTGATGAAAACTATTAATAACATAAGTAAACTTAGCTCGGAAGTCGCAAAAAGAACTGTATGAATGGTATCTGGAAGAAAATTTGGCTTGAAGTTTGTTGCAGAGAAATCCATGTTTGCAGAAATAGTTGAGCTGGTAAGACAAGTTTGCTTTTCTAAAATTGTACGTGATGGTCAACTGTTGTATCCTGAAAATTGATTAACAGGGATGGATGGTAGTTGTCTTCATTAACGAAAGGTGTGTTACCGTAATGACCAATGTCACAGTCAGTATTGGAGAAAACAAGATCTAACAGGCGCTTATTACAGTTATTTATTTTATTTTATTTTATTTTATTTTATTTTATTTATTTTATTTACACCACTCCACAGATTTACATCCAATTATTGAGTGTGGAATAAAAAGAATATAAATTATACAATTCAAGAAATAAATATAAAAGAAGAACTTAATTAAATTAAATCACAGTTACAACAAAAAAAGACAAAAGAAAATTTGCATTTAAGAAAAGTGTACTTTTTTAATGGCTGCAAGACTGCAGTTAAAAATGTCACATTGATCCTGAACAGAATTATACGTGTTGCACGCTCTGCGCAGTGCGGAAAATTTATTGATGTTAGTCCTAGGTTTTGATAGGTAAAACGTTTGTGTGTTTCTATCTGACATGCGAGGCAGGTGAAAACTAAGCTGCCCTAACAATCCAGGCAAGTCAGTTAAGCTGTTTACCAGCCTATATAAAAATTGCAAATCAGCAGATTTCCGTCTTTTCTCCAAGGTAAGAACGGAGAATCTTTCCAGCAGTTGCGTGTGTGGAAAACCAGTTTCTGGGTACACTCCGTCGCATCTATACCAAAGAAATTTTAAAAATTTTCTTTGTGCGTTTTCTATTTCATTGATGTGATGATGGTAATGAGGGGACCATACTTGAGAAGCATATTCAAGTATAGGTCTTATATAAGAGAAATATAAAATTTTTAAACTAAGAACATTATTAAAATTTTGGGAGTTACGTATTACAAAACCCAACATTCTGTAGCTACGTTTAACAATATCTGTTATATGCGAGTTAAAAGAAAGAGAACTATCAAAAGTTACACCTAGATCTTTGAAAACAGTTGATCTAGGTACGTTAACATTGTCAATGGTGTAATCGTACACAATTAGATTTTTCTTTAAGCTAAAGGAAACAACATTACACTTGACTGCGTTTAGGGGTAAGTTAATGTTTTTGCACCAAGTATTTAGTATGTTTAGGTTATTTTGAAGTAGAATACAATCCTCAATGTTGTCAATTTGATAATATAGTTTTATGTCGTCTGCGTATAACAGGTCATTTACAGTAAGTTGATCAGAAATTTTATTTATGAATGAATTGAAGAAAAGCGGGCCCAAAATTGAGCCTTGCGGCACTCCTGAAGTGGCAACGATCTTTGCCGAACTGCGACCATAGTACTCTACGTGTTGAGGGCGGTTAGTTAGGTAGGATCTAAAAAGATTAATTAGGCATGAGGAAAAGCCGTAAAATTGATCGAGATTGTTAACGAGAATGCCATGATCAAGTCGATCAAAGGCTTTAGAAAAGTCAGTGTAAATGACGTCAACTTGTGACTTAGCGTTTATTGATTCAGATATAAATTCTGTCAGGGAAAGCAGATTTGTCGTAGTAGATCTGCCTTTCATAAAGCCATGTTGCCTGGTATCAATCAGATTTTTCATTGAGGGATACAAAATAGAATGTAGGACTCGCTCGAAACATTTAGAAAAGTTGTTAATTATTGGTATAGGACGATAGTTCTCAATAAGGTTTTTATCATTCTTTTTATGCACAGGGATAATTTTAGATGTTTTCCAAAGTTCAGGAAAGCATTCCTGTTTTAATGCTAAATTAAAAAGAACAGTCAGTGGTTGAACAAAAGCGTAGGCACAGTCGTATATGAGAAAAGCAGGAATTTTGTCGGGTCCAACGGTTGCTTTTGGCTTAATGGTCTTAAGAGCCTGTGACACCTCGGCCTCCGTAAATCTAGTTATTGTTATAGTATCCACATATGCGCCCTGATCTTTACTGGTGTTAAATTGGGTAGTTGTGGAAGTAGAGTATGAACTTTTAAAGAAATCCGCGAATGCATTTACTATGGTTTCAGAATCCGACAACAGTGTACCTTGTGGATCAGTCATGTTTAGAGGTAATAGGTTATTATTTTGTGAACTCTGAATCAGCCTCCAAAAGTTATTGGGTTGAGTCATTAAATTATTTTCCAAATTATGGCAGTATTGCTTTTGGGATAGCTTAATATCTTTTTTGATTTTGGACCGTAGTTCCCTAAATACAGTTAAATCGGTTAGGTTATTATAACGCTTATATTTTTCCCATGAGTTATGTTTTTGTCTTATTGCTTTTACAATTTCTGAGGAAAACCAGGGCGGATAGGATCTTCTGCGTTTAGCAGTTTTGGGGACATATTTATCAAGACAGTAATAGATCTCATTATAGAATAATTCTACGGCAGCATTAATATCACCAACAGAGTCTAAAATATTCCAATTAATGTTAAGAAAACTGTCATATAAAATTCTAAGGTCAGCTCTCTTAAAGTTATAAGAGATGTTTTCAATTTTACTGCTATTTAGTTTTTTGTATAATTTGTTTTTAAACTTAATCAATAAGGACGGATGGATACCTTCTTCTCTAACTAAAGAATCGTGACAACCTTGTACCACACAGAGATCAGATCTAGACGTGATTACAAGATCCAAGAGCCTTCCCTGGTTATTTTCTATATAATTTACTTGTTTCCAGTCGAAAAAGTCTAATAAATGAATCAAATTATTCAGTCTGTAGGAGGGGATTGCACCTTTTGAATACAAGATATACTCTGGGATGTTAAAGTCTCCCAAGAAGATTAGTTTTGAATCGTACAGATACGTTAGTGAAGAGATGTAATCAGAGATGCCTTCAAAAATCTCGGAATTAAGTCCCGGTGGAATGTAAATTAGTAAAATACAGAGATTAGAGTGATTAAGTAAGATTCTTACGCCTATAATGTCAACAATATTACGCAGGTTGTTGGGCAAAACCAATTTTAGATTAACAACAGGAAAAGTTTGCTTAACTGCCAAAGCAACACCACCCCCTCTGTTCTCACTCATCTCAGCATAGTTTCTGTCGCAACGATATACTGTGTATTCATTCGGAAAGAGTTCAGAATTAAAAAACCCATCATTTAGCCAAGTCTCAGTTATAGCGATAACATCATATTCACACGTTAAAACGGCGTTAAAAAATATTTCTGTTTTCGAGCGAAGTCCTCTAGCATTCTGATAATAGATGCAAACGTCATCGAAATGCTGCTGCTGCCGATTCTCGGTCGACTGACAGCAGCGTTGAAGGGAGGGGGTATTCAAAAGCATGGAGGAAGAGCCAAATGATTTTAGTTGCTACAGAGTGGACCCAAATATTTCCGACCTATATTTTGCATTAAGTTGTTTATATGAATAACAATTATTGTAATCCCAAGTCGCATGATTAGTATTTACGTCCAACTTAAATTTATCTTTTAAGGAGCTACAGTTGCTACATTTATAATTATCCGCTGCAGTTTTGCAATTTTTAAGATCATGTGAGCCTGCACACAGTGGACAAACAACATTATTTTTACAGTGCTTAATAGAGTGGCTTAAAATGTTACATTTATAACAACGAGTTATGAAGGTTGAGTCATAGATATGGCAGTTATCAAGCCCTACAACAATTTGTTTTTGGTCTATTAATTGTTTAAAACTGACTGTATCCAACTGCAGAGCAGCCTGATATATGCTTTCCCTTTTCTTAGTGGGCCATATTTTAAGTACACTTAACTTAGATATGTTATTAAAAATACTTTTATTTTGAGATTTTAAACTATATTCCAGTGCTTCTTTGGAGTAGTCCTCTGATAAACCGACAATTCGCACCATCGGCATAACCGACCCAAGTGTACGGACCTCATATCCTTCCGTAAGTTTCTCATTGGCTAATTCTTTCATTCTATCTGCACTATTTGGGTCGACAGTGACTAACAGCCCGCCATTGGCAATATGTTTGACATGCTCAATATGTATATTTTCATCTGCAGGATTGATGTGTTTTAAAATATCTGCCCTTGTGCGATTGTTATCCTGATCCGCATTCATAGGTTTAATGATAAGTCTTGTTCTTTGGTTCGTTAAGACATCCGCATAGCTAGATTTAGGTGGAGGTATCTCAGCAGGACGGAAGTCAGAAAGTTTTTCATCAATGGTCTGCAATATTGAGTCTCTCAAAGAAGAAATATTGTGCTGCATAGACTCAACAATAGTGCTCTTGATGTCATCAAGTGGCAGGGTACGACAAGAAGGACAGCGCCAAATCAATCCAGGAACAGATGGAATCAGGTTTACAGCTTCACTGGGTATACGCATGCACTCGACATGAAATCGTATCTTGTTAACCTGAGACAGATTGAGTGCATCAGAAAAAATTGAAATTAGTGTTTTGTTGTACATAAATGATTTTGCGGATCTTGGCGTGCAGGGTAAATTTACTTTGTTTGCCGGTGACGATGACGCCACAATATTGTGGCACGATGGGGATGCCAATATGGTAAATGATAATTTAAAGTGCGACTTTAAAAAGATTAAGACCTGGTGCGACGCAAATAGGTGTTCTTTAAATGTCTCAAAAACTAAAGTTATGTGGTTTGTAAGTGAACCCAGGGTGATTCGTATGGGTAACGGTTTGCTGAAAACACTGAAAACAGGTTCTTGCGGCTTTACATTGATGACCGGCTTAAATTTGAGTGTCATTCATATCAATTCCATAAGATCACGATTGGCTTAAAATTGTTACGCCGTCAGATCAAGCTCTAACCAATTTAACCTTAGTGCAGTCAAATCCGCTTACTTCGCATTAACCGAATCTCATTTGAGGTACGAATTATCCATCCGGGGCTCATTTCGGGGCAATAATTTCAGAGGGTGTTCGTTTTGCAGAAAAGAGCTAGCTGTAGGGGAATTGTGCTTAAGATGGCAAATATTTGAAAATTCAAAGGTGATAAAAAAAAATCCTAGGTTCATTTAAAATGTTTATTTGGGTAACTACGTAACAAAAAAACAATTACTAACATTATTGGACATTTAGATGAAATAAAGTAAAAAAAAGACAATCATGTCCATATGGGTAAGATGGCACACGGCAGGTTAAGTTGACATACCTAATTCTCGGTGCACAATTCACATTGGAACATCTTAGTTCTTGGTGCAGTTCCAGCACATAGAGTGTGGCACCATCGATTACATAATTGGCAACATACCCAATGCTCTCCTGGCTTTACTATATAGCTCGTTGCAATAAAGGCATGCAGAATCGGATTCATCCACATCTTCTGCGTCCTGAATAAAATCAGGTTCCGTATCTGAGTCATCCTGAAAGACATTACGTTTCACATGCTTTACAATTTTAGTGCTCTTTCGATTCTCCATCGCCTTTTTAAGATGACATACTATGTCATCTTAAGCCGACGACCACTATGTCATCTTACCCCACAAGGTCAAAATATTCGGCGTGTTTTGCTCTTTAAAAATTTTAAGGTTACCTTAATGATTCGTTTATATTCATCGCTCATATTAACCACAGTTCATATCACGTTAGTCAAATAAAACGAAAATCTTATCTTATAGATATTTATTTGCACAAACACTTTCAACAAAATAATATTTTTGAGTCACGAAATCGAAACAATGCACACCATAAACAAACAACGCGAGCGGGCGGGCTCAAACGATTTCAGTGAGTACGCCCTCTGTAAGCCGATGTGTAAAATTCGATCACGTGCTTGTGGCGCGTAAATTTGAAGCGGTACAGTTACTATGTCATCTTACCTGAGTGGGTGCTTGAGTCTTGTAAGTCTTTATTTTTGGATCAATGGAATTCTGACCTTGGCCAATTTGTTTATTTTGAAAACGGTATGCTTCATTTATAAAAAGCACATTAGTCATGTGTATGGGTTAAGAGCTCCACACAAAATTTCACTTCCAGTGCCATCATCTTCTAAAACTAGAACATAGCTAATATTTAATAGTAAGAAATTATATAACCATCTGTCCCCCAAGCTTTTGAAAGATGTAGTTTAATTGTACTGTTAGATTTTTGCCACTGTGTTTTTATGTTATCTTGTCTCTATACTCTAGTTATACTTTTGATATAATATGTGTCATTCTTGTTTGATATTTGAATTATTAATTTTTGTATAAGAATAAACTGTAAGGACTTACGTATTGATTTGGATGTTTGCACTGTAGTTTTTGGGGACTAGACCATAGGCTCTTTTTACTTTTTTCCAAAATCCCAGGGTATTTCATGAATTACATACGCAGCATCCTCAATTAAATTTTGGGACAGGTATTTACAGAGATCACTTAATTGGCCCCTTTTACCCGGAAATCTTGTTGACCAAACGAATCTTGAATTATTGGACAATGGTGTTCATAAAGCCCTCGTACAAATATAAATTGAAGGAGACCATGAAGCAATAATCCTTCAGCTCCTCATTTCGTCGACAGGTGCGTCAAATTTTGGATTAAAACTTTCCCCAAAACTATTGGAAGAAGGGGTGTATTAAATGTCCACCAAGGTCACCTCATTTGGCCCCAATAGTCGTTTTTAATGTACAATGTACAATGAATGATTAATACACGCAATGAATATATTAATGACTTTTGCATTCTTTGAACGTATAAAACACCGATCTTATCAACATCGCAGATTTTGTTTTTCTTCAGATTGTGCACAAATTGCAAATGTCGTATTATATTAAGCCTTCTTAATTTTCCTGAATTTTCTAACCATATTTCTGTTAGTTGCATAGTTAAAAAATGTAGTAGAACTTTTCTTTGTTTTAGGGTACCAGTAAAGTTAGAGAAAATTGCACTTATATGTCAACAGGAGCCATTTTACTTGCTGATATATTACCAGCCTTGTTTATTAAATCTTTAGCTCCATTTATACCTTTTGCAGTACAGTAAGTACTACTTAGACTCGGATTCACAATCTGTGTCCACGTTTTGATTAATCACAATGGCTTCAATAAGCCAGTTTTCAATTGTAGCCATATACTTAGTAACTAGTAGGTTGTGAAACCCAGGCAGAGTCGATGATTCATATTTCTATTTTTGAAATATAGAGTTACCAGTAGCCATGCATTTATTATTGAAATTTATTGTTTTTGCTGTTTTAGTTTGCGAGTAGCATTATGCGTAATACTGGCTGCGGCTGGTTTCCTTTCAGTAGCCTTTGGTGAAACCATTTTTGTATCCCTTTTGGGAGTAATTCTTACATCATTCTGTTCTGGATTGGGAGAAGTGACTTACCTGCAATACAGTTCGTTTTACAACAAGTAAGTAATTAATATATTTTTGATAATTATTATTATTAAACATTATTGTTTATTTTACATTTAGAAATGTCGTATCTGCATGGAGTTCAGGTACAGGAGGAGCAGGAGTAATAGGGGCACTTTCCTATTCGCTCCTTCAGCGGCTTGGAATGAGAACCACTTTACTATTAATGCTCGTAATTCCAGCACTATCAGGAATATCGTAAGTCTTATTAACAACTCAAATGATCTCAAATTTACTCATATTTAAGTATTTCGCAGATTTTGGATAATCTTACCAAGACCATCAGAAGATGACATAGCTGCAGCATTTGAAATTCAGAAGAAAGTCAACAAAGAAGAACTTAGAAATCCGAAAGCATCACTAGTTAAAAAGTTGAAACTTATTCCTGGTCTCTTGAAGTACATGATACCTTTTGGTCTCGTTTACCTTTTTGAATATTTTATTAATCAAGGCACAGTGAGTTAACTTTTTCTTTTTTAAACATATTTATTCATTAATTCATTTGTTTATTGATTTAATATTTACCTAAGAGCTAGTTGCCCATTACAAAAATTATTTTAATCTTAGACATCGCTACCATATAAGTCTTGAAGAACAAAATAAAAGAAACGAAGAAGTCCAGATTGGAGTTCTCATAAGCCAGTTTCAAATACCTCGGAAAATAGTTGTTTTAACCGTATACCGTCCGGTGGAAAGTGGCATGGATGGTGGAACATGAAAACCAATCTCAGTGAAAATAGATATGCTCATCTTTGTTGTACTTTCCGCGTATTAAAAAAACGTTATCTTAAGATTAACCATGGTAATTCTTAATGTCAATTACTTGAACGACTTCCCCGCAAATCGTCGAAAATATGTAGTATGTGTGACCACTGCCATGGTTTCCATGCTTTTTTATGTGATTGCTCAAAAAGTCGTCAAACACTGCTATAAGCTTCAGTAGTCCCAGGTAGTTATCATTTCCCGGTGATCCGGCATTTAAGCGATTATTACAAATTTTGTGTTCCAGCAGACGTTTAGCAGTATTTTTCCAAATACAATAACCACCATGAGTAAACTGGGAACGCGTTCGAAAAAAAAAAGACTTTGCATATATGGCAAGCATTGCTAGGTTCCATGTTTTTCGCATAAAAAAACTTGTTCGGCATTTTCTTGTACTTTGCATGAAATATTTACGATCAAATAGATCACTGTCGCAATTTTTTAGTGCTGTTATGCAAAAATCTATAGTACTTTGTGTCATAACTCAGGCTCTAATTCAATGTTATTTTCCAAGCAACCATTTTCGCTGAAATCAAATACGAGAGAAACCGCTGGAACTGCTAATGTCTCGGAAACATCTGCTAAAATGTCTGTAACCCGAAAAAACAATAAAAGAATCGAAAAAAAAATCAAAAAACATCTGCTCCTCAACCAAAGTACTGTTTGCCAAATGAAAGAACCTGGACGGAAAGAATGCGAGCAAAAAATATCCTCGCATATTTATGTAGATGCTGCCACATTTTTTTCCCAATAATCCTAATTTATTTTCTGTCTAGTTTCCTATAGTGAATTACAAGCAGTTTCGTGATTGGTCGCAGGATATATTAAATACACTTTGACCCTAGACCAACACCTAATTTTTTTTACATATTTAAAAATTTCGGCAGCGACTTGCTTTAGCCATTGGCGTGGAAATTGCCGATGCCGAACTGTGTGGTTATTTATATTATTTGGTTTGTAGGGTCTGGTGATATATAGGTTTTGTCGATTTTGCAAATTCTCTTTTTTCACTAGAAAGGGGGTGTCCTATATAGTAGTTTAAGCCAAAAAGTCGGAAGATCTGCTACATTTGAATCGAAAAATGCCCTCAAAGTTCGAGTTTTGACACAAATTTTCAGCACCACTTCACAAAAGCACTAGACATTTAAACACATCTGAAAATCAATTGTCGGGTGAAAATATTAACTAGGATACATTTGCGTCGAACGAGAGACCTCCGTTTTGTTCCGGTCCTAATTTAAAGCGACTCATAGCCATAGCCCCATTAAACAAAATTAAATTTTACTTGTAAATATCCATCCTCCTTTTTACTGTCAACTGTCACAATAGCCAAAACAAAGATTTTTAAGAAGGCACACTGTTGCCAGACGTTTACTGTAGTTTCGTTAGCAAAATTCATTAGAAAAATGGTGCGCTATAAGCGCAGCTTATTCACTACCAGCTAGTCATCTTGCGGTGGCATGCTTTGATTTGGGAAAGTCAATAACCAAGTTTTGCAAATTTTACAAGAGGGTCATGACTTAATATTGTTTTAAACGCCTGGGCATCTGAATAATACTTTTGACAGTTCGTTTAATTTAAAATATGCTTTTTCTACTAGCGTGCGTAAAGTACTCACTTTACACACTCTCTAAGATTCGTAAAATAGGCTTTTTTAATGTGCAGTGCGTAAAATAAGTTATTTTACGCACTAGTGCGTAAAATAATTTAATAATATTTTTGCTTTTTCATATATTTTTCGGTAGTAGAAAAAAAATTTGTATGCTACTCATGTGTAAAGTACCCTTTTTTTATTCAATTTCAATTACATTTTTTAATCAATATTCCCATTCATAAAAAAAGGTTCACTTTACATACTTGTTGCATAAATAACTATTTTATCGTCTAAAATCCGTTTAAAACGATTTTAAAACGCACAATTGTGTAAAAATCCGAAATTTCCGAACCTCTCAGGGCGATAGCCCAGGCTTCGGACGAATTTGTCATGTATTTTGAAGCGAAAATTCATTTTAAATTCAACTGTGGAACTGAACCGCTCAGGGCGCAGTGCCCGACACTCCAACTTTCCGATTTCGATAGAGTTGACTAGCTGGTAGTGAATATAAGCTGTACTATAAGTGTCTCTGCTCTTTTTTTTATTTAGGTGATTGATTTTTTTATTGCAGCAGCACATCCTATATTGCTCGACGAGCGGTGTGTGTGCGAAGATGTTGATTGACACGGTTCTTGAATAGTTAGTTTGGGGAACAGATGTCCTGGGAGCATATTCGCATGTAACAGGCAAGATGTCCATTTGGCAATGCCGATCGTTTTTTCATATGTGACGTACACGATAGCATTTAGTCAGATGTCGTGACTGTTACATAGAATCAACAAATAAGTCTTCAATTATTTTTACATGCATGGCCCTCCGCTCGCTTCGCTCGCTACGGGGGCTCAACGAACAGAAACTAACTGTTAATCAAAATTAACCCAAAATAAAAAAAGTAAAATAAAAATTTTGGGTTAGTTTTGGTTAGCACCTGGTTAGTTTCTATTTGTTGAGCCCCCGTATAGGGAGCGAAGCGAGCGGAGGGCAATGCATGAACTGTTTAAATAATTGAAGACTTATTTGTTGATTCTATGTAACAGTCACGACATCCGACTAAATGCTATCGTGCACGTCGCATATGAAGAAACGTTCGGCATAGTCGAATGGACATCTTGCTTGTTACATCCGAATATGCGTCCTGGGAGTGAGTTCCACAGTGATGCAGTGCGCCAAACAAAGGAGTTCTTGTAAAGCGATGTTCTAGGTATTTTCAGTTGTACGACGAACCGGTGCGCTCTTGCCGTCTATCGTGACTGTCTGACAGGCGTTGTCAGAAGCGGGATAAGGCAGGCCAAATCCTGAGAACATCTGCCGTAAAAGTATCTGTAAAACAGGGATTTCTCGGTCACATGTTTGCGGTGTTTCAGACTATCCAGATTTCGGGTCAACTCCGGGTCACCGACGAGACGCACAACTCTCTTCTGAACGGAATCCAGTAGCTTTAGGGTGTGTTCTGGCGTGGCACCCCAGATGTGTGAGCAATATTCTAAGCACGGTCTTATTTGCGCTTTGTAAAGAAAGAGCAACTGCTGCGGTGTATACATTTTTTGTTGCGAAATAGCGTACCAAGCTTCTGGGAGGCTGATTTGGCGACGTTAGCAACGTGGTCATGTCACGACATATTGCTGTTGACCGAGACCCCCAGTAGTCCGATTGAATGAAGATGAAGGGATGGTCGATCCTGCCATAATGATATCATTGCCCGCCGTATGGTAAACGTGGCTGCTTGGATGATTGTTCAATGTGCATTTGCTTTCATTCATCGGAATAAAAGAGACACTCATTCGATTACACTATTCCTTTGTATGTATATATTCGTCAAATATTTCACTTCATACATGGCCCTCCGCTTGCTCCGGGGGCGTAACCAAGCAAACCTAACCCAAACTAACCCAAGACATTCCCAAATGAGGAAAAACAAACTAAAAAATACTTGCATTTTCGACTGACAAATTTCAATTTTTTTTTATTTCCAGCATGCCTTGGGTTAGTTTGGGTTAGTTTTGTTTGGTTGCGCCCCCGAAGCGAGCGGAGGGTCATGCGTGAAGTGGAATATTAAATATACTTAAATAGTAAACAACACTGTTATTCCCCATAAGAAAATATGCAACTTTTGGAAACACTGTGCCAGGCCCCCGGTGTCGGTTACTAAAATTTCATTATTTTCACACAATTTCAATATTTTCACCTTACACCTGGGAAAGTCGTAGTGGAAGTTTACCCTTCTAGGGCAATTTAGGCTCAAAACGCGGATATTTTTTCGGCTCAAATGTGGTGAATCCTCCGATTTTTTTGGCTTAATAGGACACCCCTTTTTAAGCGAAAAAAAAAGAAAATTTGTAAAATCGACACAACCTATTTATCATCAGACCCTTAATTTGATATCTTTGAAGATTTTTAACCTTTCTTATATTTTTCTTGCATTTGGTGATTATTATACGTGGTTAACTAATTTTTATATATTTCGGATAACTCTTTTAACTGACCTCTCTAAATTAAAATTTTTATTACATAACAATTCCGAACGTTCTATAAAGAGCGTTGTGGAACATACTTGCTTCAATATTGCCTAACTTTTAATACAAAAATTGAATGCTAGAGAATTTATATGAATTAGCTATGATAAACCGTTTTTGTTCCAAATTAAGCGACGCGACGTCATCAATGACGTAAATATAAAACCTTCGGGAAACCAACTCTACTTATTACTACAACATATTTATGTAATACATACAACAAATGAGGAGCTCCAAATCAAAAGGCATTATTCCATAGAATGGAAGTTTTGAGAAAACGTGGATTTTTTACCGTAGCCTAAAGATGTTATTATCATACTGATTTTTGATAGTCATATTTTTATAATGGCAAAGATTAAATCTAGCTCGAGATTTGAAATATTGGTTAATTTTTTACCTCAAAAACTGTGTCATTTTGGAAAAAAAATTCGTTTTGTTCCGAATTTATGAAAATAATGCATTTTGAACCAGATCTAAAGAATAATAGTGCGATTACGAGTGTAGAAATAACAATAAATAATTCCGTTTCCATCTTTATTATAATCAAATTAGCGCAATAAAGAGTGATCCAAAACTATTACACACAGAGTCTGTGAACACACCTGTTGACTGTCTATTCCCACTAAAAACATTAAAAAACCGCGTTTTGACGCGACAATTTCTTGTTCGTACGTAAACTCCATACAAAAACTGCGTTATGTTTCACAGAGTAAAAATAATGCATTTTGAAGCAAACCAAATACATCAAACGCTGCGTTTTGATTTAAACGGCGCACAACGAGTTAACTTTTAAACAGGAATTATTGCGTTTTGATCTAGAACACTATAACCAACTGTTTACATACATTTTTAAGTATCGAGTGCCATCTATAAGTCAGAAGCCGAATTTTGGTCGAATACTGCGTTTTGATTTGGAGCTCCTCAAATAATATCATAGAATACTATCTTTATTATAAAAATGAGATATTATTATATGACATATTTTGTACTATAAAACTGTAATATAAAAAAAACTGTAATTAATTTTAACGTCTTAAACTAGTCAATATTATCAATAATAATATGGTAAGAATAACCTCGTGCGCCAAGATTTTTTACGAGCTAGTCCTCTACCCCCTTCAGTCGTTGTTAAGGTTCACTCGCTTGGCGCACTATAACTTTAAACAGTCAAAACTGACTGTTTTTCAAAAGGTGAATAAGTTTGGCATAGGCGCTTTGTATTAAACAAACTACTAACTTTAGCATTAAAACTAAAACTGTATATGTACACTAATTTATTTAAACAGTCTCAACTTCAAGTTGGTTATTATTTATTCGTAAATAATTTATGATTTATGTCGAAACTATCTTAAACGCTTGAAACACCAACATGGGTGTTGCGCGTAAAACCCTTTTAAATGTATTAGCAAGATATAATGAATAAGATGATACCTACCCTTAAGGGTGCGGCCAGCGCAACTTGTGTGCTCCGACTTGCTCGTCGGCGTGGGAGTGGGTCAATTACTTACTTTTGACCAGGGCGCCACCAGTTTGAAGTATCCAAATCCGCAGACCCAAACTAGAAGATCCTCGGTCTTAAGAATCCATAAGGGCGATCCAAAATCGACGATTCTCAGCTACACAAGGGCGATTTAAAATCCAGACGACTACCAATTACACTTGTTTGGTTGAGGTATTTCAGGGCAAATAAAAGACGGTCACGTTCGTACAGGTTTAAATTTATTGGCGTTCGTTAGGTTTGACGGTAACGTGTTGTCATATTTCTTTCAATAAACCAAAATGATATAAATATAAAAACAGGTAAAAGAGCTCAATTGGAAACAATTATTAACTTGATATATGCTCACGAATATTGAACTAGATCATATCAGATGTAACAGTATGATGTAATAAATGATTACGGAAGATCAAAAAAACAATTCCAACTAATTAAAAATAAACGCAATATGCATAAGGTATCTATCGTCACATCAACTAATAAATAAACGTTATCAGGATAATACTTATTACTATTAACTCCGTTGCGCGTGTACCATGGTATACGAGTCGCAGTTGTATATAAATAAACCTTAAATATTCAGTTTAAGAGATACCGTTATGTAAAATTACTATAATCAGACATTTAGTCAGTCAGAACGTCAATGTTTATCATTTACCACAATATAAATTAAATTGTAAGAATAATGAAATGTAACATAACAAAAACTATGAGCATTAATTGAATCACACTAGTAATTATCGCAGTTATTTAGATTCACATTAGTAAGCTTTGCTTACACCTAATCAGTTCCAAAAAATAATTATATCAATACATCGCTGGAAAATACTAATAACACGCCAATAACATTAGGTAGAAAGATCACAATTATGACCTACGGCCTTCTGCACGTGGACTACTGCTACGCACCTTGGGCCTCATAAACTCTCAGTGGTATTTGAGGTAATAGCTCCACCTCTATGGCTACAATCGGCACCAACAAAACACCACCAAGTGTGCTGCCTGGTAGCTACTTGGTTAGCTACTTAGTCTCTCTTCAAGCGAAGCTCGCCCCAAACAAAATAGCTTGCTCCATAGACCCAACTCCAAGCAAAAATAGCTCCCATAAACTGGCTCCCGATAAAAAAATATGGCTCTCCGGAAAAAAAAATCCCTGAAAAAGAACAAGCGTTAAGTATGCTTTCTCTTACTGCAATTTTAGGCAGCTCCTTCTTCAGAATACTCTCCACTCAAAGCGTATTTAAAAATAATAATGAGAATATTTAAATATAATAATGAGAGTCGTCTTGCCGAAATGCGAAGGTCATATTAAAGCCAATATCATATCAACCCTACAGGTGATAGACATAAAATACTAAGAAAACTGACCAATAATATAACCACTTTTAGACTCCCAGGCAAGATCAAAGCTTGTCCATTTATGTCATTAATATTTAACCTAAAATTACTAAGCTTATGTGCGACTTTACAAGTTCTTATAAGCAAAATTCAAAGTAGAAAAGAAAATTATCAAAGATTATATACAACTTTATACAACATTATAACCCTATTATACAGTACGGGTGCCCATAAAGACAAAGAATCAGCTATGACTGCTCGACTGCAATTTCATACCGAGGACGGTATCGGAAACTATAATTCAGTACCCTTGATTTCCCCAGAATATTACTTCTTGTAAAAATAATGAGTATAAATAAATCATGTTATGTCTGTCCCAGGCCTAATTTATCTTTTGTTTGACGATATTGCATGATTTACTTGCAAGAATTAGTAAATTTTCAAAAGTAACACTCTCTATATAGCAGTATTGGGCAGTACTTCAATCCCTTCTGAGACCCGTTAGAAAACTATAATATACCCTGACAAAATAAATCCCCCTGTACAGAAAATAAATGAGAATATACAAAATGGAAGATATCTATATTTATTTACCTAACTACGTAGGATTTTTCGATGGTAATGATGAATTGGGGAGCAAACGCTCTCTTCTACAGGCATTCCTCGAGGAAGGAAACTTCGTACTTTGTTCCAGAATCCACTGCACGTGGCAAGTTACCAATCAAAAATCTTGACTCTGGCAAAAATCCATCCAATCCAGTCAAATAATTCGCTACAGCAAACTAGTAACTACGCCACTTTTTATCGCCCGAAATAAGTATATTCCCCCTCAGGGTGAATTAAAAATTCTGAAACTTTTTATCAGACATACGCAACACCTCCTTAGAAGATTTGCCGAAGAAAAAGAACGAAATCTGGTCAAAAACGACTACCTAGGTCGTGAAATTCAATGTTAAAAAGCTAGCAAAAACTCGGCCCACAGGCCCGCTTTACATTGTCCTATAGCCTACGCAAAATACTACCAGCCGGTTGTCGCCAAATTTTTTAACATCTGCAATATGCAATGAAACGTGCCTAAGGCTGAATGATATCGTGCTTTGCTGGCAAAACAAAGAAATCCAACGATAAAACTACTATTGACAATGACCATACAAACAGAAACCAATTCAAAAGGAAATTATTCGTAAGATATTTAATTGAACGTTTCCGAAGTGCACTGCTATATACTTAAATGTATTCTTGATAGCGATGTAGAATACGGTACGATATATTGACTGATTGCTAAGCCAGTAATATCAACCAGAGAAAAACAAGTTACGTATATTACTATCGTTCTTTCAATCTATTCCTCTTAAAAGCTCGATAAAAGGCAGTATCCAAACGAGTAAATAGTCTCGTAGTCTAGTAATAGATCTAGGATCAAAAGTGTAATAACTGACTTTATTTGACCTCTATCTGTTACATGTTTTCATGCTAAATTGACATGTAACATGGGCACTATGCAGAAGATGTTTTTTTTTTTTTGTCGTCTGGTAAAAATGCTCTCTTATGCACACCCCCCGGTTGAGGGGTAGTGTTGGAATCGGTGCAGTACCATACCAACTAAAACATCCAGGTAATGCCGACTTGTGCGTGGACCCCTCTAGGGGATCATCTGCTGCACGTCGGTTAAGGACTTCCGGGATCTGATCCTATTAAGTCCTAATCGTCATAAAGCTTCTCAGACATCACTTGCGGTTACTGGTCCGCGCATCTCTAATACAATGTGTCATCTCGTGTTTGCTGTTTATCCAATTAGACTTCTGGGTCTATTGTGCTTGGCCCATCTCCTGGTCCCTGGGTCGTCTGGGTGATAGTTAATCACTTCTCTCAAGTCTTCATCAGCATGGTTTTCTGCCTTTAGGAATACGCGCCTGGCCTTTTCGACTATAAAGTCTGGTAAAGGCTGCCACTGTAGGTCTCGTTGCAGGTCAGCATTTCGGACGAACCAAGGTGCGCCGACTGCTCTCCTGATTAGTACGTTCTCAGTACTCGTTAGCAATTTAATGCTTGATTTTGCTGCGTATCCCCAGGCTGTTGAGCCATACGTCAGTTGACTTCTCGCTATCGACTTGATCATGGTGAGTTTTGTCTTCAATGCCATTTGGCTATTCCTCCCGATCAGGGGATTTAGCATGGCCATTGCTCTTTTTGTTTTGTCCCTAGCAGCTCGGATGTGCCTTTTCTATGTTAGGCCACGGTCCAGGTATACTCCGAGGTACTTGACTTCGTCACTCCAAGGAATGTTGGTGTTGTTGATCCTTATTTGGGGTCCTGCAGCCTTTCTCCTTCTTTGAAGGAGTATGGTTTGCGTTTTCCTCTCGTTGACTTTGATCTTCCATTTGATCATCCAGTCAGTTATTTCATCTGTGGCTCTTTGCAGCACAGTGCTTATCCTCGCGGTGTTGTTATGCGTATATTGTATCATTGTATCGTCAGCATACAATGATACCTGCGCGTCTTCGATCGTTGGTATATCATGGGTGAATACCGAGTACAGGGCCGGTCCCAGGGCTGAGCCCTGCGGTACTCCTGCCTCAAGCATTCTAGTCCCAGATGTCTTGTCCTTCACTCTCACGTGGAATCTTCTGTTAGTCAGGTAGCTTTTGATGATCTTGATCATTCTAGGAGAGTAGCCTCCTACAATCATCTTGTAGTACAGCCCCTGATGCCATACTCTGTCGAACGCTCTTTCTACGTCTAGAAAGATCGCTCCTGTCGCTTTCCCGCAGTTGAATCCCTTGGTGATGTGTTCTACTACTTTGAGCAGTAGTAGTTCTGCTGAGTGGTCTGCCCTGAATCCATATTGGATGCTGGGGATTGTGTCCTGCTCGTTGATTCATTATTGAGTCTTTTTAGAATGATCCTTTCCGCCACCTTGCTAACAGCTGAGAGGAGGCTGATAGGCCTGTAGTTTGCAGGATTGATCTTATCCTTACCCGGTTTGGGTATCACTATCACCTCAGCCTCCTTCCACCTGTTTGGGAAGTGTCCGAGTCTCATCATCGCGTTGATGATGTTGACGGTTGCTGTTATGGCCTTCCTCGGTAGCTTTTTGAGCATTTTGTTTGTTATTCCGTCTTCTCCTGGTGCTTTCTTTGTTTTCAGCCTCTTTATGATGCCCGCAACCTCAGCTGGTGAGGTCGGAACATCACATCTAGGCTGAATTTGTCTCTGCTCGTGGCGCCTGACTGTTTCCTGTACGTCCTCGCGGTGTTCTTCATCCTCGTCAGGATGTACGTTGAGCCTGCCTTGGTTCTGCACGGTTTCGGCGAGTAGCTCTGCCTTGTCCACGTCCGCATAGACCAGGCCTCCTGCCCCGCTTAAGGGCGGGATAAGAGTCCTGGGATTGCGGAGTGCCCTCTGCATCTGCCAGGCTGTGTTCTGGGGATTCAGTTCCCTGAGCTTACGTTGCCAGGATTCGTCTCTATGCACTTTGAGCATTTCTTTCAGAGCGCCGCTGTGCTGATTCAGCGTGACTCTGTCGTTGTCTCTGCCGGTTCTTGCATAAACTCGCCTGAGTCTCCTATTCTCTCGGACCATGTTCTTGATCTCGTCAGAGAGATCATCATGTCTTCGAGTGTTGGATAGATCTTCTACAGCAGTACTAGAGTTGAAGGCTTGGATGATGTTGTTTTCCAGGTGTTCCACTTCAGCTTCTAGCTGCTGGGCGTTGTTTATTCGTCCAATTCGGGTATTGTCTCTAATCAGGTTCTGGTATCTAAACCAGTTGGTATTTTTCCTCGTTCTCAGGTTGGTTCTTGCCAGTCTAAGATTGATGCACAGCATTATAGGGTTGTGATCTGATGTCCCTTCCACTGTGGTTTCTATCTCCGTGTCGAATCGCACGTTTTTGAGAAGTGCTATGTCCAGGATTTCGGGCCTTCCCGCACCCCTGGGTAGGAATGTGGGCTGGTCCGGTCCTAGAGCATCTACGCCTCTGTCTTCACAATATTGTGCCAATCTTTGACCGTTCCTGTTTGTCCTGGAACTGTTCCACTGCGGATGTTTGCAGTTCAGGTCCCCAATGATGATCTTGGGTCTTGGGTCTCGAGTTAGCTCCTCTATGTCCTCTTCATGTATCAGATCTTGGGGCGGAAGATAAACCGAGGTTATCTTGATCTCTCCACGTCTCGTAGAGACTCTTATGGAGACCGCCTCAATTTCTGAGTCCATTTCGATTCCTAGGTTGGTATGCTCTATCTCGTTGTTTACAACTAGAGCAACCCCGCCTCCTGCAGGGTTAACTCTGTCGTGTCGGTAGATGGAATATCCTGGTAGTGAGAAGTTTATCGATCTGTCAATCCTGGTCTCTTGCAAGGCCAGGACCGCCGGATTATGCCGTTGCAGAAGTTCTTGGACTTCTGTCCTGCGGCGTCTAATGCCTTTGATGTTCCACGACATAATTATGAGGCGACCGATATCTTCACTGTCCATTCATTGCTTTGAAGGCTTCCTGTACCATCTTTTGTAGTAGTGGCACCATCATCGCCATGACCTGATCTTGGATCATGCTTTTTATTGGTGCCATGGTCTCTGTGGCTGGCACTTCTTCTTTCTTGTTGTTGTTTTTGTTGTTTTTGCTGTCGTTTTTGTTGTCCGCCGGTTTGGGCGGAGCTTGTGGTTTCGCCTGCGGATTGCTTCCTGCAGGTTTCTGTGAAGGGTTGCGGCCCGCTGGTCTAGGCCTGGTGGTCGCCGCCTGCCCTTGTGTTCTGGATGTCCTCACTTGTTGGGTTTGAGTCTTTTTAGGGAACTTTTCGCATCCCTTATAATTGGCAGGGTGGTCCTTGCCGCAGTTTGCGCATTTCGCATTCTTCACTCCCTGTTCCCTGGGGACTGGGCATTCCTTCGCTTGATGTTTTTCTCCACATCTTACGCAGATGTGGGGGAAACAACATCCTCCTTGGGTGTGTCCGAACTTTTGGCAGCGGTAGCAGAAGATGACGAGTGCGTCTTCCTTTTATGCTACAGCAACGCCTTCTAGAATTGTCTCCCGTATACGCTCCGTGTTTTCTGTCGCCTTCCCGAAATAGTACAGGATTTATAGCGTTTGAGGTAGAAAAAATTAATTCATAACATCTGACGACTGATTTGGGTTCCTAAGACAGTGCCTTTTAACCGGAAACAAAGCCCCAAAAATCGCGTGTGCGTGTGTTGTGAGTATGGTGTGTGTGTGCGCGTGACGACGCATGCTGTGGCCTTGAAAATATTTGTTTATTATAAATATTCATACTAAATAAATATAACAGTACCACTTAATACTTAAAAGATATCATATGTGGAGCATTTAAAGATCCTTTATACAAACAGTGCACTATGTAAATATCGACCTCTCCTATTGGTCGATCCATCTCGTATTACGATATATCTGCGTGATGCAAACGGTCTCTGTCAAGACCTCTGGTGGTGCAGAGGCTTATACAGCTGGGTCTCACCTGGACGGCCGAGGTTCGAACCCCGTTGCTATTTTTAATTTTTTTCTTTAAGATTATGTTTTTAAACAGTTTTTTTCTTGATTTTGGGTATGTCTTGGGTTAGTTTGGGTTAGCACCTGGTTAGTTTCCTTTTCTTGAGCCCCCATAGCGAGCGAAGCGAGCGGAGGGCAATGCGGATCGACCAATAGGAAAGGCCGATTTTTATATAGTGCACTATTTGTGTAAAGGATCTTATAATGCATATGTGGACATACATTTTACTGAAACAGTAGTATAAAAGTTTTACCATGTACAGTTAGATCATTCAATAAATGAATAGGTTTAGCTAGAAATACAATGACTTGAGACTTTCACAAAAATTATGAAATTAAAAAAAAAAAACAAAATGAAATTACTCTAGACAGGGTCGTCGGGGTCTTCTTTATTATGAGGCAATTCTGCATTAGAACACTCCAAACTGCAGTGATGACACCAATCCCGGCACACCATCCCCGCGGACCGGCATCCACACGCATTTCCACATCCGGACTTGCACAAACTCCTAATTAGGTTCAGGAAAATCGGTGGGGCAGCAAGCAGGCCGGAACAGTGTGGCACTAGCCGCTCTGGATTCTCCAGTTTTCTCCAGTCATTTTTCGTTGCGTCCAGCGTTGTCCCTCGTCCAAGATCTTGAACCTAAAAAATAACAACCTAATTAATATTTTACTAATGCAGAATGCTTTATCGTTGTATTTTTCTTCAACTTACCTCCAGGTACACGCGCAATGACTGTTGTCGAGCAGCTGCACGTTTTCAGCTGGAAATCAGCGTCTACCTTTTTCCTGGCGGCTAACTTGTTGTAGAGGCTGGAGGGAGCGAAGGTCATCTAGGATGGCATATTTCGCTCCTCTGTACAGAGCAAGAAGCATTTTCTCAGGAGACGATCCTCGCTACATCTGCTCTGGGCTGATTAAAAACTCCAACTTCTTGACAAAGCTGTTCGTTGCCCTGGAGAATTTTCAATGTTGATGCTTTTCCTTTTCCAAAAGCAGCTGACGCTGTGTAGTCGTATCACAGGTCCCTGGGGGGCGAAAAACCACCACTTCTGGATAGGTTCTTTGCGCTGGACAAGCATGGCAAGATTATCCGTGTCTGTTGCAGCTATAGCAACGGTCAGGCTATTATTGTCCGCTAACTACAGGACTGTCTGCACGGTCAAGGCATCCTAATTCCCGGGGTCCTGTAGCACCCTTATGCCTCTTCATGCTTCAGAAAGCGGGTCAAGTATGTTTTATTCTGACCATTTCTCAGGAGAAGCTTGTGCTGTAGAGACAACGAAGTCAGACAGTCGGAGTAGGGGACCTTTTCCAGGTAGTTCTTCGCTGTTGCTCTGATGACTTGGTTGACAAGAATGGTTTGGAACTGGAACAAAGCTAGACCCAACGAAGTATGGCTCGAGAAAACTGGACAACCCAGCGCGGCTTGTGCCACACTGCTCCGACCTGCCTGCTACCCCGCCGGGTCTCCTGAACCTAATTAGAAGTGCATGCAAGCCCGGATGTGGAAATACCTGTGGATGCCACTCCGCGGGGATGGTGTGCCGAGAATGGTGTCATCACTGCAGTGGAGTGGACTAATGCAAAATTGCCACATAATGAAGAAAACCCCCACGACCCAGATGGCATCTAGAGTAATTTCATTTTGTTTTTTATTTATTTCATAATTAGTTGTGAAAGTGTCAGATCATGGTATTTCTAGCCATATTTATACTACTGTTCCAGTAAAATGTATGCCCACGTATGATATATTATTTTAAGTATTAAGTGGTACTGTTATATTTAATATCAAAATTTATAATAATTAAATATTTTCAAGGGCTAACGTGCCCTTATTTCTCTTTAAACAATTCTGTTATCCCATTTTCATCTCCTTTAAAACCTCACACGGGCCCTCGCGCAAACGCCACCGCACGCGCCTTCACACATACACACACACCCCTCCGAGCTTGAAAACGGGTCAGATAAGCCCATTTTGCTCATTTTTTAGCCATTTCCGGTGATTTTTTTCCCCCGATTGGGAAAAATTGTCATTTCCTGGTTGAAAAAATATTTTTTCTTCAAAAAAATACGGTTGAACCATGATCAGTTGATCCCTTGGGGCCGTGAACGCTAATTTCACTTTCTAGTAGTTTACATAAACATATTAAAAAATGACTGTTTGTTTTAGTTCCGTTGCTCGGTTATCCTTTTTGCACCAAAACATTGAATATTTTGCTGATCGATTAGAATATTGAATGTTTCGCTGATCAATTAAATATAAGTCATTACAAACACATAATGTTCTTGTTAGTTCAATAATTAATCCAATTATACTTATCGTTTCAAAGTTTTGCTTTATTAATAAGGTCTAAATGATTTTGTAAAATTAATATTGTTGTTCAAATAGTTCACAATTAATTTAATTATTGAAATTTTTAGTTTGAAATTATTAAAATTCCCAATTCTTCCATATCTGAGGCATCTCAGTATAGATGGCTACAAGTTACATACCAAGTTGGTGTATTTATATCTCGATCATCTGTCAATTTTTGGCATATAAAACAGACTTGGACTATGGCAGTTTTACAGGTAATAGGTAATTTTAAGAGGGTGAAAGACTGAGTGCACGTACAATATAAATTGAAAAAGATTTTTTTTTAATTCGTGCAAAATTCTTTGCAAAGCGCTTTTGGCTTTGGCCATCGTCAGCGCAAGTCTGAAAAGAAAGTAAACAAAACCCATTCTTCAACGTTAATGAGATGCTTATAGGTTATCTACTTACTAGTCAAGAAACAAAAGTTTCTTCCAACAGTTCAACATTCACCATATTAACGGTACTAGTTACTAGTACTAGTACTGATTGCATAATATAAAACAGGCTACAATCTGGAAGACTTTGCAAAGGATTTAATTTAAAAAAATGGATGAAATAGAAATCATTATTTTTCAGCATAAGTAATTTTATCTGCACTATATAATTGTCTTATTACTTAAAAATACTCTTAAAAAGATATATTGGCGGGAAATAATATCATTCCGGAGTATGCTAATACCAATAACCTTATTTTTATTGGGAATTATATTTTATTTTTCTTATTATTTTAGGGCATAAATGTGATAATTTTCACAACAGAAGCGATCTACTATTACATACCAAACTTTTATATTGTAGTAGCTTTAGTCTTATGGGAAGGATTATTAGGAGGGTCCTCATATGTAAACACATATTATAGTATCACTAACGAGGTAAGTTGTCAACACCATTCATACAACTTCGTTTGCTCTGGTTTCTGATTCCGTACAACTTTGAACAACCTACGGATGGTAAGGTAGACATAGAGAAGCTACCGAAAACATATTATGAGGTCTGAATTGACATTTGTTCCAATTTACTAATATCTATGAAAATCCACAATAAGAAACATAAAGGAAGGGTAAACTTTTCTTCTTAAAACTACAGAATCAGGGTGATACGATTAAAAGGCTAAAATAAACCGCGATCTATTAAATCAGGGGTAGGAACAGTGTTAGATAAACAGTTCGACCTGAAGACATGAGTAAGTTATTCAGTGTATAAACTTATAGATAGAAACATTGTTAATTCAGTGACTTTATAGACTATATAATTCACCAGCGTAGTTTAAAACATTTTATTGAACTGATATATATTAATATTGATTCAGAGAATAATTAAATATTCCTTAGTATTTCAGGAACTGCAGCAATATAATGTATAGATTTAAGGTTGCTGTACCCTCACCAAGTAATACTTATTATTTCAGTGACTTGTAATCGATCGATAAAAATATAAATATATACCGGAATGCTGTAGCCTGTAGTAGATTAAATACAATTCCATTGAGTAGAGAAATAAATACATCAGATAGGGGAAACTGGCCTAAAATGACATACTCGGGTAAAGTGACATATCGACCACATTGCTACTTTAACACGTGACAAAGTCGCCCTAAAATCCTAATCGCAATTGTTTTTCATCCGGGACTTCAGTCAAGTTTATTCAGCGCCGCTGACGGCACACGTCTTAACAAAATACCAACAAGTCGTTTTTCTCGATCCAAAAAAATATTTGTGTGGTTACCTAATTTTGCTGTAATAACAGACGAGATGCAGTAAGCCTAAGGGGGCTTAGTACAGGTAAACAAATAGACTTTTTTCTTTATATTAATGCAATTAAACTTTGGTTTATTTTTTTAAATATATGATTTTTAATAATTTCAAAGAAATCGTTATTTTGGGCAAAATGACATACTATGTCATTTTAGGCTAAAGTCAATTTTTATTTTGATTTCAGATAATATGATTGGCAAATACAGTAGAAAATCGGTGGAGTCATGCAGAATGCGCCGGTGTTTCCCCTCGAACAAAGTTTTTTACTTGCGACTGATTTTTTTTTATCTTTTTGTAACGTCTTTAGTTTTTACGTCCTAGTTGGGTGTGTTGGCCCTTTTACTTTTGTTTATTTTTTTGTTTTTAAAATAAAACTCTTTTGTAATACTTCCGACTTTTGTATTTTCAACCTTTTCTATAGAAAGACTACCTATGTCATTTTACCCTAGTATAAGCCTAAAACCACATACTGCACAGTTTTTTATTAATTGGGTGTAATTGTTTCAAAATGTAAAAGTTTAAGGTTTTGTGCCTCTAATAGGAAGCGGCATAAACAAACGAACCCATTAAATTCTAAATGAATGCTTAAATATTTTATTTTCAAGTTTTGGGAAATGTTTTGCTCAGGGTATGTCATTTTAGGCCAGTTTAACCTATATAAATATACAGGGACGCCACAACTTATATTTCCAGAGTAATTTACCGAAATATATACATAGTGATGCTGTTCACTATAAAGTGCTTTATAAAAACATTATTGATTTATCAGATATATAACTAATGATTTTGTGCACAGTATGGTAAGTAATCTATGGTATGATTGAAGTGTCGCATATATATCTATATATTATATTGTTTTGTGCCCTATATAGTATTTTATAATCTACCATGGAACTTTCGTATGTATTCCTATGTAAACCATTATAAGTATATATATTTTGATTGGGTGCCAGACACCCTATTTCATAATATATTATCGAATTGAATTACATATTTAAAGTAAGTTGTAATTGATTTCATGTTTCATATTAGTATTGCTCTTCCAATTGTCACCAATTCTGTACCGGGTGGCTCGAATTCGTGTCTATGTATGGGGAGCTCGAAAACCGTAAGAGATACAGTGTCGGTCAAATTAAGGCAAATATTGCGCAATTAGGTGTCTAACAATATGTCGTTTAGAAAGTTTTAAAATTCCGAGTATTTACGGAGATATATTCAAATTCAAATTCAAATTCAAAACAGTTTTATTACCATAAAAAATAAATACAATACATTCAATAAATAATACATTATTAAACATTAATAGTGTACATGATTTTATGAAGTTTCATCACAACAATATTAATATGGTAATCGGAGTGTACTGCGATTTTAAAACCGATACACTTGCGACTCAGCCCATGTGCCGTACAACCCGGTTGTATTTAAAAAGAAAAACAATTCTATGAAAGATAGAGCAATATGCATAAATTAATCAATAGTTTAGAGAGTAGAGAGGTCAGAAGAGCAAGAGAGGGAGCAAAGGCCGGCAAGAACCACAGAAGAGGCAGAAGCGGTAAGACGAAATGAAACTTATTTCTATTTCTGAAGGATTAAAATAAAAAGCTCAATACTTTTAAGGCAGGAATCAGCTAAGCAATACCATGACAAGTGGGTCCCTTTAAAGCATTACAATACTACTCCGGTGAGTTGCGCATTTAAGACATATTTTTTTATATTTAATAAAAAACTTGCAGGTGAACTTTCTTTTATATGAGTAGGCAGATTATTCCACATGCGGACACTTACATATTCAAATGACTTTTTAAATGTCGATGTTCTATGCATAGGGATTGTAAGTAAGTAAGGATTTCGCGTATTATATGTAAGTTCCCGAGTGAAAAATAAATTTCTTAAACTTGCAGGTTGGCCAGTTTTGATGATTTTGTATATCAAATTGTACATGTGCACCTTTCTTCTATTGTTCATATTTAAGATAGAATTTGTATTTAAATAAGGAGTTATGTGATTTCTATATGGTATGTTAAAAGAATATCTCATACAGCTGTTTTGTAATTTTTGAATTTTGTTAGATAAATAAACTGTTAAGGAGTCGCCATATACAATATCACCGTAATCGAGCAATGACAGAACGAGTGCATCACACAACCAATATTTTATTTTAGGTGGTAAAATATTTTTATACTGATATAGACCTCTTAATCGGGAATAAGCAGCCTTAAGTTTATTATTAACATGGGTTGTAAAACGCAAATTTGAGTCAATTACCACTCCCAAATTATTTTTTTCAGTGACAATCGGTACATCTTCGCCCTTTATATTGATTTTTAAGGTATTCTTAATTTCATCTAATTGATTTTTATTATTTGTTACAAACATTACACACGATTTTAAAGCATTTAGTTTCAAATTATGATTTTCAGCATACAAGGTCAAATTTTGTAAGTCACTGTTAATTTTATTTTGAGCTCTAAGCATGCCTGGCATGTCAAAGGATAGATACACCTGAGAATCATCTGCGTATTGTTGCAATTTTGAATGTTGTAAGCAATTTTCCATATCAGCCACATAAATACAAAAAAGTAATGGTCCCAATATAGAGCCTTGCGGTACACCTGTGCTTAAGGGCAAAAAATTTGAGTATTCTTGACCTGAGTTTTTTATGACACGGACACAATGATAACGATCTTCAAGATAAGATTTAAAAAAAGTAATAGTTTTATCCGAAAATCCAAAGTATTCCAATTTAGCTAAAAGTAATTGATGATCGATGGTATCGAAGGCTTTACTAAAGTCCAGTAGGGTTAAACATGTTGTTTCTTTAATATCACTTTTAGCCCTGATATCACTAATCATACTAAGAAGACTTGTTATTGTACTAAAGGACTTTCGGAAGCCCGATTGACAGTCTGGAATTATTTTAAGAGTATAAACAAAGTTTGATATTTCATTAAAAATATGACGTTCCAATATTTTTGATATAACTGGTAGAATGCTGATCGGTCTAATATCTTTAAAACCTTCAGGCAATGACACTTTAGGCAACGGAACAAGAATAGCCATTTTCCATTCGTTTGGAAAAATACTTTGTAAAATACAAGAGTTAATAATATTTACTAACGGTTTTAGACAATAAGGAAGGCATATCTTAAGATCTCTAATAGAAATGCCATCTATTCCGACTGCATTAGTTCCAATATTTTTTATAATATCTATAATATTATTTTCATTTATTAGGTTTATGTTAAAGTCTTCCTGAATTCTATTATCCTTGTTAGTTCGGTAAAAAATAATTTTTTCATTAGATGTTAATTTCTGGAATGCTACAGAGTTCGCAAAAATAGTATATTATTTTATATGGAGGAAAAGTGATACTTTTCATGGCGCGCTCGTGTTTAACAGCCGAACGGAGTGAGGCTGGTAATAGAGGGCAAGCCATGAAAAGTAACTTTTCCTCCAAATAAAATATGCTGTTTTTTCTTCAAATGTCGACAAATTAATGCAAAAACATCTCTTTTTAATAGTAATAATATCTAATTATTATTAAAGATAAATGGGTTCGCAAGGCGGCTTAGACCACGGTCGTAGGTGGCCTTGCTTAGACCGGTGTCGATGAATTTAACATAAAGCTGTCAGTGGACACTGTCAACAATAATTATTTTTTAAAAATTGCGTCTCCGATTGCCTTTTAATTCCGCATTGATAAGCAGTTATTGAGTAAGTTCGATTAAATAATAACCAATTTGTTCCTAAATTAGTGATCTTTAGAAATGCAGTCACAAATTGAGTGATAAATACAAATTGTAGTTTAATAAATCTTGAGTTGTTGACCCTTATTTTGTTGTCTGTTTGTATTGTATCTATGTTGCTATGACAACACTTTTACCTCCGCCGGCGGAAAAGTGAAAAGTAAAGCTCCGGCGGAGGAAAAACGAAACTTCACGGCCGCCTACACAGTCGAGTAATGACGGATTCACTGACGTTTGAAGAAAAAATTATTTAAATCCTCTGCATTATTTAAGTTTTCAGGTATGAAGTTATTTTTATTTTTTGTAAAGTTTAATTTTTTAGCATTATTCCAGAATTCCTTCCCCTTTTTTAAAGACATTTGTTGAAAATAAGCTAATTTTTCCCTGTGTATTGCGTGTTTAGTGAAATTTTTTAACTGCCTATAGTAATTTAGGTTACCGTCGGACTTTTGCTTTAGATATTTTTGTCGCGCCTTATCTCTGAGTTTCATTAAAAGTTTGATATTGCTCGTAATCCAGGGGGTAAACGGTTTATCTTTTAAAGTTTTTGTTTTAAAAGGAGCATATTTGTTTATTAAATAGGTTATATTATTATTAATTATTGTTATCTTCTCATTAACATTATTAGTATAATATACATCATCCCATGGTAGTCGTTGTGCATCATTTTGAAATGCTAAGGGATCTATATTGGCATAATCGCGATATTTGATTGTTTTATTACAAGATTGGTATTTAGGTATAATTAAATTTACGTATGTTAAATTATGATCAGTAATATTCTCAGAAATAAGAACGGATTCTGATTTAAGACATTCGAGATTTTGATTAATAAATATAACGTCCAACAAAGTAGCTGTATTTGAGACAGTATTAATTCTGGTGGGGTCATTTATTTTTTGATGAAGTTCAAAAGTTTCTAACAGACTAACAAATTTTTGACTTGTACTTGTCTCGCTTAAAAGGTTTATGTTCAAATCTCCGAAAAATATTACATTATCATAAAACGGCACCGACACACTCAAAATATCCTCCAAACAATCAAGAAAGTTAGATGAATTAGTGGTGGGAGGCTTATATAAATTTGTAACCAGTATACTTTTATTATTTATAGTAAATTTAAAACTAAGATATTCAAAATCTTCTGTGGTGTTTTCAAACGATACTAATGTATATTTTATATATTTTTTTATATAAATACCGAGCCCTCCTCCACGAGTGTTTCGATCTTTTCTAATGAAATTGTATCCAGGAATATTATAATTTAAGGTGTCATCCTGTGAAGTAAGCCACGTTTCTGAAACTCCAAGTATGTCCAAATCAAGGTCAGACACATAGTTTACAAATTCATCAAACCCTGTTTTAATTGAACGTACATTTAGATGACCAACACCAAATCCGGTCTGCTGCTGCTGATCCTGTAAATTATGATTATTACCCTCCATCATCTAAAATACCCCACCACCCCTCTAGGTCTCGCCCGCCAATGCCTCCGAAATTACCCATAGACCTCATATCGAAGAGTAAAAAATATAGACACATTTGCTCATAAAAATATAAAACAATATTAAGTCCCTAAAAAAACTTATAACTATAAGGAGTGTATAGTAGAAACAAATTGTTTCAAACAATCAATAACAAAAAATGTGATAACAAATCATTGATTGCTTTGATCTTCCCGTATTAAAGAAAATTATTTTATTTATAAAATTAAGCGAGTACCATCGTATGAAAATAATTATATACTATAATAATATGTTCACTTATATGTATCATATTATTGCCCTTGATTTATTAAAAGTTAAGAAACATATTTAAAGAGATTTACTAAAGTCCTTCTTTAAAATTTTACCTAATAAATAACGTAGCAAAATATATGTATACGTAATACTTATCTTAACCAAGACTTACTTGAAAAAAAACAAAATACATTATTTGAATTAGACAATAATTGCACTAGTTAGAAAATACAAGAGATTTAGAGTAGAAAGAGCGTACCTTGAGTTTTTAATCCTTGTCAATAGCATTGCACTTTTCACTAATTTCCCTCAACTTTTCTCCTGAGTCAATGCACACCTTTTGGTTTTCAACACACACAAACACCTTGCCTCTATAAGTCCAACACGATTTTTTAAAAATATTTCTTGTAGTTTGAAACAGTTTGCCAGCTTCGGGTGTAAGAAATTCGGTAATTAAAGTAGGTTGACCTTTCAACCGTTTTTTGTTGAAAAATATCTCATCACGGAGCCACCGACGGCAAAATGATATTAACAGTGGTCTAGGCTTAGGTGCGTTTGGATTTTTTTTACCAAGGCGATAACAAAAATTTATGTCGGTTTTTTGTATTGCAATACCAATTTTTGTGGTTATGGTTTTAACAACACAGGAGTACGGGTCTTGTTGTTGCTCATCTATGCCGTGAATTAAAAGACTATTTTGGTTTGCTGACGCACAAACTTGACTAGTTGCTCTGAGGGATGCTATGTCGGATTTAAGGCCTTGAATGCTGGTTAAAACAGAGCTTTCGAAGTCGAGAAATCGTTTGTTTAAAGAGGAGACTGCCTCTATGTCGTCCGACAAATCGGTGGAAGTTGATTTACCTCGACTTTTAACGCTGAGATCCTTTTTAAACGCCTTTAATTGGGTATCAAATTTTGCCGCCATTTCCTCCATCCTGTCAGTAAGCTTTTGGACTTCTAATGCTTGTTTGTTGGACGTATCCTCTGCTTTTGTTTTAACCATGTTAACATACGATCACAATACACTTGAACCACAGTTTCTAACAATTTTTCTATTATTGTTTAGTGCTTAACTCACAATATTTGATCAAAAACTGGGAGACCAA
>MU186086.1:0-30276 GCA_016904865.1 Pissodes strobi | reverse complement strand
TTTATGATTAGATAACACTAGTCAAAACAAATAAATTGACCCAAAAAGCGGGTGGTATTACCTGCACTTGATGAAAATAATGAATTTTGCAATGAAACCAATGGCAAACCATGGAAGTGGCATAAAAGCTTATTCAATAACCAGCTACTCACCTTGCGGCGGCATCCTTTGATTTGGGAAAGTCAAGTGAAAATTTTAGAAGAGGGCCATGAGTTAATATTTTTCTAAACGTCTGGGCATCTGAATAATACTTTTGACAGTTCGTTTAATTTAAAAAACGATGTTTTATCGTCTAAAATCCGTTTGAAAACGATTTTAAATGGCAAAATTGTATAAAAATCTGAAATTTCCGGCAATAGCCGTAGCTTCGGACGAATTTGTCGTGGATTTTGAAGGGAATATTCATTTTAAATTCAGTTCGCTTCGTGTCATTACATTGCCTGAAAAATCACGAGACCGTGAAACTGAACCGCTCAGGGCACTGCCAGGAAGCGCAGTGCCCGACACTCCAACTTTCCGATTTCGATAGAGATGAGTAGCTGGTTATTGAATAAGCTGTGTTATTAGTGTGTCATCCTGTAGTCCTTTTTCATACCTAATGAGGTTTTATTACTCTATACTCTATACATTTCTGAAACAGATTATAACAAAGAACATAGAGTACAATAAACTCATTTACACAATGTAAGTATTTCATTTCAATTTTAAATTACCTTACTGATGTCACATTTCTAACAGTAAAAGGCAAGAAGTTAAAGTCAATCAATCCTCTATAAAAAATATCCCAGATATGGTTGACGCTTGACTAGCGAAAACCATTTGTTCTCCTTGTGGAGGGAGTATGAATAATAATGTTTTATTTATAATAAAAACTAGGTGTTTAATTTTGGTTATCCACTCTATAATATTGTTTTCAATGTCTAAAGTTTTTTACATTTAATTCCATAATTTGAAATCGACCTCCCGTTATTATAGCTTTTGCCTTACAATAATGCAATACAATAATATATTACTTAGTTCTTTGCATAAACATTATACCAATACCCATATGGGTGTGAACCTTGTCAATTTACATTAAAATTAAATAATACATCAGAAATTTGAGGTGTAAATACACAGTAGTCAAATTTCTTAAACCTAGACACAGAGAGACAAAATAAACTATTACATTACAAGTTACAATTTGTTTTGGCAAACTAAATCGAATCGAACATTAACTACTACGTCACTGTCAACAAGTTATCCTGCATACATTCCGGAAGAGAGTAAAAAGGTCTTTGAGCAAACTTTTCAGTTTTTTAGGTGTAAGATTTCTTATGGAGGAATGAAATTTATTCAATACTTTCAAAATGTTGTGTGTAACATTTCTTTATATATAAGTTTTATTTGCCTTTTCTGTAATTAGAATAACCTTGTTTCTTGTATCATATGGATGTTTAATTGAAACATCAAGATTTGTCAGTACGAAGTTAATGCACTCAAAAATATACAGAGACGTAAGGGTAAGTATTTAGTTAATAAAGAAAGGCTTACAACTTATATGTTTTATTTGATTAATAATAACTGCTCTCTTTTGCAGTAAAAAATTCTATCTGCCTCAGTTGCATTACCCCAGAAAATTACCCCATACCTGACTCTTGACCGTATAAAGGCATGGAATCCTGACAAAGTAGCACTGTCTCCAATTGTTTTTACAGCATAAAATATTTGCTCATGTTAATAGCGAGTGCGTCAATGTGAGCTTTCCAGTTTCATTCTTTATCTATTTCAAGCCCTAGAAATTTTATGTGATCTGTTGATTTAAATTCAGTTTGGTTTATATTTATTGTCAAATTTGTCCCCCGAAAGTTGTGTCTTGTTAACATTTTAGTAGCAAGTTGTTTTGTATAAAATACTTATTTATTATTTCAATACACCCCTCTTGATTTTTGCCATGACACATTTTTGTTACATCATCAGCATAGAGTACCATAAATGTGTCTAAGACCGAGGTAATATCATTGGTTTAAATTATATACAGTAGAGGGCCTAAATTGGATCCTTGGGGCACTCCCTTTTTAATTTTTTCATACCTAGATTTTGCTTGTTTTCCCCCACCACACACTGCAATCTGGCAAATAAGAGTTAATTAAACTTAAAGCGGTTCCCTTAGCTCCATATATCTCAAGTTTTCTGTACAAAATGCCATGATTTACACTGTCAAATGTCAATGCAAATCTAAACACAGAGCCATTGTTTCGTTGCTGTTGTTAATTGCACTAATTATTTTGTCTAAGATTTAATACAACGCTCATACTCATATAGTGGACTTCCCTTATCTAAAACCATTTTGAGAGTCAGAGAGTATCTCGTGTGTATCTCGAGTCTATTGGTAATAGCTGTTTCAAAAATTTTACCAATGTTTGACAATAAAGAAATAGGTCTATAGTTACTGAATTGTTTTTTTTTTGTCCTTTTTGTATATTGGCTTGACCAAGGCAGGCTTCAGTGCTGACGGAAAAACCCCATTCATCAAACTGATATCCAGGATGTGACATATAGGTACTGGCCATGCTGTCTATGGCCACCTTTAAGCCGCACACTGGAATCTCATCATGTCCCACTGATTTTTGACTTTTCAGAGATTTTATTATCGGTTTTACTTTGAGCACCGTAGGTATTTCTAATATGAAAGTATTTGGTTGTTCATTTAAATGACTCAGATCAATTTCATCACTTAGGCCAGGATGTGTGTTTAGGAAAAAATGTTTGAATTCGTTTAAAATTTCCTGTTTGTTTCTACTTTCAAAATTGTTTAGAACATTTTCATCTTTATGGGACTTCTGTCTAGTGATGTTTTTCATAAGATTCCAGTTGGCCTTTGTAGGATTTGTAGAGTTTTTAATGTACTCTTAAGAGCTTATACATTTTGTTTTTTTATATCTTTATTTAGTATGGTTTTATAGTTATTATAGTACTCCCCTGTTATTTCACCCTTAGTCATTTTTTAAAAAAAAAGCTCTCTTTTTTGCTTGCAAGAAGTTTTTATACCGAATGTCAGCCAGTGTGTTAGATTTGAATTTGATGTGTGGAAAGATGGAATTTATTTTACCACTGAGTATATCCAGGAAAGCATTGTAGGCGCCATCAGTATCCGTCAATGATCTGTTATTCCTTGGGCAAACTGCTCCAGTTTTGCAGTCGAGAAAATTCTTTTTTTAGTTTGGGTTGAAATATCAATGTCTGGTCGCTCGAATTGTGCACTGACATCAATGCCAATGCCATGGTGGTCATATAAAGCTGTTATTAAAGCCCCATTGTTAAAAAAATAATCAAAGTTCAGAAAAAGTTGTCAATTAATGTAGATGTATCAGTTGTTACTCTTGTTGGCTCAAAGATTGTGTAATCGCAGTTATATAAAAAGATCCAAAAGGGCTTTTGTATTATTGTCATTCTTAAAGAAATCTACATTAAAATCCCCAGCATAAATGAATCCACATTCAGTTTAAGTTTATTTATTTAAAAATATGTTTCAAAGCTCTTAAGCACCCAGTTCATTTCCTCAATCTTCTGTTCCAAATCTTTCCCACTACATGTTACCAATGTGTAATTTTTTGTCAATAAATTGATGAACTCCCTTTGATAAAATTATAACAAATAGCTTATTGTAGAGGAACACTACGTAGAAAAATAAACAGTATATAATCACTGTAATGATAACTAAAAAATAATAAAAAAGAACATCAACAGAAATATATTTGTGTTTGACCTAATACACAATAAATAGGTACATTCTACACGACTGCAACCAAAGTTCTTGGATCTCCACGTATCTCCACCGAAACTCCACGTGTCTCCACCGGACATCCATGTATCTCCACCCCACAGATCTCCATATATCTCCACGGATCTCCATGAGAACTCCATCCCGTAGGATAGAAGATTTCCACAGTGACTACCCCCTCGCTTCAACATCATCAATCTTACTAGTCGTCCTCAGTACTATCATATGGTCTCGCTTCAAACATTACTCATACTATTTCATCCTTATGAGCTAAATAGCTCTAGGCATTAGTGTATGTAACATGATATTATTTTAATGATTTCCGATGTGATTTCTGTTGTGTCTCATTCCTAAAGAAATGACGTCCAAATCTTTGATGAGCCTACGAAAAATAAAGCTTCAGCATTTGAGGAATTTTGGAAAAAAGTCTTCACTCTTCAAATGTATACCGATCTTAAACGATCTCAAGTTGCCCCTATTATTCTAGTTGTACTTCTTTTCTGACTTAGTAGATATTCTGTGAATTTCTGGCAAGCTGTTCCAGCATTATTGAGATTTCGTTTGCATCCATAATTTAATGCTATACTTTCTGCAGAAAAACTCTGGTCCTTTCAGGCTCCTGCTCGGGCTAATGAGTCAGGGTCTTCGTTGCCTTTGGACCCTGTATGTGCTGGTATCCAGGCTAAGGTCCTATGTTTTGACTGCCCAGCTCGTTTAGCGCTTCTGTGCTGTTCCAGACCAATTTTGAGTTAACACATTGAATTAATTGCTTTTATTGCGCTTGGGTATCAGAGTAGATTGCAATAGTTTTATCTGCAAACTCTTGCCTTATCAATTCATTCATACAATGATTTATTGCGACAACTTCCGCTTGGAATATTGATGCATATTTGCCTAGGCCCAGTGAGACCCTGTATTTCGGAAATTATCAGCATTTGCACTTAATGGGCTAGATACTCAGGAATTATTTATGCTAGCGTTTTGTAGAGACCTTTTATAAACACCCTTGAATTTTCATTATAGTTCATATTAAGTTGTCTGGTCCTAAGTTGTTTTGAGTTATTTTTTGTATTATTACCGCTAGCTATAGTCTATATAGTATGTATACTATCCTCAGTACCCAGAGGATCTTAGTTATTAGGGCAAATTTGTAAAGAAGTAGTTAAATAAACTTAGCTAAAAAAATGGACACTTGATAAATTTTACGTTTCCTATTAAGAATATTGTAAATTAGTGATGGGCATAACCGAATTATTTTGATAACCGAATTATTTGTATTCAAATAATATTAATAACCGAATGATTATTTGAATAATCATTCGAATACATTCAGGTTAGCGATCGCAGCCGGTTAGGAAGGAGGTTCAGCGTCATCGGTATCTTATTCGTAACTCGCAGCTGCTGTAATTGTCTTATTAAGCATGGCTTAATAATTAAGTAAATAACAATAGAATACGAGTAAATATTTGATTACGCAATATTATTGAACAAAATATATTAAACAGCATTTTACGTTTTTCAATCAAAAATACTTAAATTCCAAAATATGATTCTTGGATGTCTTGATTACATGTAATGAACATAATTATTAAAAATCTACTTTGCAAAAAAGTATTTCTCTCTGGCGATGTATTTATAGTACTATAATAATATTAATAACTAATAGTACATATTATATTGTTATAGTTATTTTACGACTTATGTATGTTCCTACATTCTAAATTCCAATATGTAACCTTAAAACTAAACAAACATTAGGTGATAATTGGTGTTATGTATTGGAAAGCAGGCTGTATTCATTACGAAGAAGTGTATGAAAGAAATAAGAAATATGTGGGGTGGGGGTGGGGCTGCTTGTTAATCACAATAAAAATCGGCCGGCCGGATCAAAAGCGACCGCCTTTTATCTTGATTCTTTGAAGATGTCAACAAATTGCTGTATTTGCACTTTTTTATGTTAGGTACCCAGGAAACACCATTTCATCTAAAATACGTTAAAAATACTTTGGGACGGTGACTCTATCGATGATCGTATTAGATGTCTATTAGACAATTTAATGTCCGCACAATAGACATCTATTTTTGATAGTTTTGAGAATTAAATATTAACGTTTATGTTATACATCTTTAAAATGTCTAATAATGTCAATCTATATTTCGTTTATTATTAGATGCATAAAAAACGTTTTTTTAGATGCATCTATTTTCGATTTATAGTTAATGTTATATTGATGCTTTTTAAGTGATGTTTAATATACATATTTAAATAGACGACTATTTTCCATAATTGGGTTATTTAAAAATAGACATTTAAAATATACATATTTAAGACATCCATAATGGTACTCTATATTTTGTACGTCAAAAGATGTCTATAAAACACTGTTTAAAAACGTTTAATTTCAATTAATAATGTTTCGTTTACGCTTTTTGTCCAAAATGCACTTCAAGATCATAAACCTATGATATAACCTATTATAGACATTTTACAAATATTAACGTTTATTTCCAAGTAATAAAATTTTAAAAATAACTAACCCAAACTAACCCTAGGAGAACAAATGCATAATTAGACATTGGATAAGGAAAACACATACCTACACATCTTCGTTTTATATCTTGACTAAAACCACAAGTAGCCTGCATTTAAAGTTTAAAACAAAAAAGAATATGATGTTAACGTGGATATAGTTAAAAAATAAAATGTGCTGTTGCAACTCATATAGTTATCAATATAAAACATGAATGATAATAACCGACGATAAATGTAGCACCTACGAATTTCATGTTTAAAACAAAAAAACAGCATATATAATGAATTATAATATTTTAAAAATCAAATGTATTATTGTAACCTGAAACTATAAGATAAATCGCTAACTATAGTACATGAATTCCAAATATAAGATAAAACAGAATATATTTTGTATTAACATATTCAAATATAAAATATATTGGTGAAACTTGCAGCTACAGCTACCATGATGAAAAGTAAATAACCAAAAATAACTAAGTAACTATAGTAAGTAAAATGAGTTAAGTTTAAGAGAATATGAAAACCAGAAAATAAAAAATAACTGAACAATATGTCATCAAAGTAAGTAGAAAAAATCTAACACCAAGGCTAGATGCTTTAAACTCTATTTCTTATTGATTACTTTTTCTTCTACTTTCATTTTCATGCCGCTGCTGGTTAACTCAACGCAGCCAATCCTGGACGGCTTTTATGACTATCATGTCGCTTAAATCAGATGGTTGTAACTCAGCAAAACCTCTAAAAATAAGATCAGAAATAAATATCGGAATGCATTTTTAATATATAACGATAGCGGAATACTGTATATAAATTATGTACTATTGCTCCAAGAAACAAAACAAATAAAATAGGCGACAGTCGCTTAATGCTGCGCAGACATTGTAGTGGCACAGAAGTTTCTGTGGTAGTAGCAGCAATGGCGCCATACCAAATGAGAAATGCATCAATTTTTTATTTTTATAACTTTCTGATATTCCCTATTTTTTATTTCACTAGTCATCCGAAAATATCTTCATACCAATAAATACCAATTTCAATTGTAAATACAGTATACAGTATAGGAAGTGATATGTAACCAAAAGTTTGAAAAACAATATAGGTACAAGCATTTTTACCCGAGAATGTTTATAAAATTACACATTATTGTCTGCAGTAAAGCAATATTACATTACATTATGTAAATAAATTTAATAACAACTATACTTACCAAATACTAAAAATTAAATCATCACATAATATAGTTTTCACAAAACTTCAACGCGTCGCTGTAACGTGACCACTTGGGTTTTATACACGGCCATATTGCTAATGCTAATACTAATACTTGCTAATGAGGAAGGAGGCAGAGTTGCCAAATATTTTCAAACTATAGTGCCAAATAAATTGAAGAAAATATCCTGAGATTTTAAGAATTAGTCTTCAAATTATTATTACCTGTAATGTTTTTTGTAAAATTGCTTAATTTAGCTAACCCTTTTTAAAATTCAAAATTACCCTGTTTTTGTGTGAGGAAGTTATTGAAGAAAGCCCTATCCAGGAACAACCGGTTTCTGCTTACAAGCATATCGTTGATCTGTTTGCTTATTTATTTGTTTTATAAAATATCACAAATTTTAATTAATTTGGGTTAGTTTATTTTTAAAAAAGCGCGTCAGATTTTCTACTATAACACAGGTCTGCATCGCTTCAGTAATCAACAGAGTACTGTTGGAGGAAAGCCAGGGCGATTTACTAGTCGAAATTTTTTGAGAGTTTCACGATTTTTAGAATCGCAAAGATTTGGCAATTAAAATTTCCGAAAAATGAAAAATAATTCAGTTCGAAGAAATATGTTCATGATATAAAATCCAGCAAGCTCAAAACTATTAAATTAATGAGAATAAAACGTAACCGCCTCATAACGGCCATGATTATTTTCGATTACACCGCCTTTAACGCCGGACGCTAAAATTTTCGTTAGGAGCGCAATTTCTTATGAAAAAGCGCCATTTTTGTGTAATCCCGCCGCATCTGGCAACCGTGGAAGGAGTAGGTACATTCAAGTACGCCTGCGCCAAGGCTTGCGCTTTAGATATTATCTTTCATAGATGTTTAAAGACATCTTTGATTTACATTTATTTCACATAATATTATATCGTTCCGATCTTCATCGCCCAAAATTAGACCCTTATTATTAGATGCCTATTATAATCATTTGCTCCTGTTTACACATTTTCAAATGGTTTGCAAGATACTTTCCAATTAATGTTTTCAATTTAAATAACATCAGTTTTAATTCTGCATAGGGTATGTGTAGTTTTTGGTTTGCTTTAACTAATCGAAAAATAAATATTTTAAAAATCTCGAATATATACCAATATACATATAAATAAGATAACATGGACCAAAATTAAACTTCCATTAAATGTTTTCGAAATTACATATTTTATATATGTTTATATTTTATCTATAATTTACATGTTTTAAACTAAAACACATTTTACTTTTCATTCTGAAGGAATGTGTAGTTTTTAATTTATTTGTATTTTAATAAATAATTCATTAGAAAAATTTAAGTTTTTAACAATTGTTGATATAATGTGACCTATGTCTAACGTACATAAAATATACGTATAGTCTCTAACATGTCGAAAAGTAGATGTAAGAAAAACATCGAATAATAGAGCCAATATATGAATAAGATCTCCTCGACTATAATTAAACGTCTATTATATGTTTTTGTCATTACGTATTTTATAAATGTTTATATTATATCTTTAATTTACATGTTTTAAACTGAAAAATATTTTACTTTTAATTCTGCATAGAATATGGAATTTTTAACTTATTTTTATTATAGTAAATAATTCATTAGAAATATTTTAGTCTTTAAAAATGTTTGATATAATGAGACTCATGTCTAATGTACATAAAATATACGTAGAGTCTATAATGTGTCGAAAAATAGATGTGTAAAAATCATCGAATTTTAGATCAAGACGTAAAATAGATCACATCGACCGAAATTAGACGTCTATTATATGTACTCGTGTTTCCTGGGTAGGCAATAAAAGTAAATTATGTAATCTTAACTTAATATTCGCTAATTGTCAACCCCCAAGTTCGGCTTCCACATTCCACATCCTACCGGTACATTTGAAATTTTAAAACTCATCTTTTATTCGAGCTAAAACATCGAAACTTGCTTCATCACTCATACTCATAACTAAATTAAAACCGCTCCTTGCTCGTTGATCATTGTCTGGTCCTAAGTTGTTTTGAGTTATTTTTTGTATTATTACCGCTAGCTATAGTCTATATAGTATGTATACTATCCTCAGTACCCAGAGGATCTTAGTTATTAGGGCAAATTTGTAAAGAAGTAGTTAAATAAACTTAGCTAAAAAAATGGACACTTGATAAATTTTACGTTTCCTATTAAGAATATTGTAAATTGTAAATAAATATCACAGTTTGAATGTGCATTCTTATTGGAAGTAATTCAAATGTAAAGTTCTTCAACATACTTTTAGTCAAGCAATAACGTCAAGGCCCCTAAAAACTCAATGGATTTTGAATTGATTAGGGCTGTTAAATTTTAAGTTTGACTGAAAGTGCATCCTTAGGTCTCTGAATATGATTTTTTCCGCAACCGAGTAATCAATAGAATAATGAAAACATATTGGATTGCATGCCAATCTGCACTGCTCACAATATTTCTAAAAAGCTTTAAATCGTCTGCAAAGAAAAACATTTTAAATATTTTTGGTACCTATGTCATTTACAAATATTAACGTCAACAAAGTGTACAAATTACTGCCTTAGGGAGCACCAGGTCACCGAACATTAACAATAGACTAGACGGTCCACTCTCAGTCGGCATTTTGATGTAGCGCTTACAAAGGCAAGACGCCAGACGATAGACCAGACGGGGTGAAACGTGGCACGAGGCATGACCGTTTAACCAGCATTTCATCAAGTTCCGGGACGGGGCAAGGAGAGAAATTCTGAGGGCGGGGCTTAGAGTGAACCTTCTAGTCTCTTGTTAATGTTCGGTGACCATGTGTTGCTATACAAACGTTTCAAAGGCTCCTCCTACTTTAACCACCTGTGTTCTGGAGGATAGGTAACTCTTTTTAAAAATATAAGTACACTCGATAATAAACCTTGTCAAAAGTGTTCACACAGTCGATATAAACTAACCCAAACTAACTCTTGCCTAAGTAAGCACAATATGTCAAGTAGATTTCTTAGTTCAACTATCTTGTCGAGTATTAAATAGTACCTACACGTAATTACTGTGTTGGTATAAAGTTTATACCAGCTAAATAGATAAATAAGTTCTAATATTGCAGAAATATTTAGTAGGCAACTTTTAATTAACCCTTAAAAATGCTTAAGAACCACAGACAAAAATTTCTTTCATGCTTTATTATTACTATTTTACAAAAGATATTTTTCAGAAATGGAATTGAACAGTTTTCTTAAAGATGGCATGGTGGAAAATTGGGACATGTTTGAAAACTTTCTTGATTATATTTACCATACTGCCTTAAAGGCTGTTCCTAGAGATCATCCAATCCTCTTAACTGAGCCTCCATGGATAACTTCTCCAAAGAGAGAGGAAATGGCTGAGCTAATGTTTGAAAAATATGGAGTTCCAGCAGCCTATTTGGCAAAAAATGCTAGTCTAGCAGCGTTTGCTAACGGAAGGCCTACTTGTCTAGTTTTAGATACTGGTGCTACACACACTTCAGCTGTTCCGGTTCATGATGGGTAAGTAAAGGTTTTGTATTACAAACAAACATTTTGTAAATAGTTCTACATCTATCTTAAGCTTCATATAAAAAATTCCGTTTAATTTTTGGTTTTCAACAATGTGTTAACTCAGTTACTAGAGAAGTTTCTAATATATGCTTAGATCATTTCTTTATTAAAGTCAACTTGAAAATGTCCAACCTAACAACAAACAGCTATGTCATAACCTATGATATCACAGACCATTTCCCAATTATGCTGAATCTTTCTCAAAATGTTAATAATAACCCACCCAAACAAAGATTTAAAAAAAACAATAACTAACACAAATGAAACAAAACTTTTCTATTTATTTAAAAATTAATCCTGGAATGAAGTACTAAGCTTGAGTGATCCAGAGATATCTTATCAAAACTTTATAAATACATTTTTGCATTTGCATGAGCAGTGCCTAACGTCTAGGACTTTATTTGTTAAAGAATATAACAAGATTAAGCCATGGATTTCTTATGGTATTATTGTCTCTATAAAACATCGTGATAAACTAAAAAAACAACTGCTTAATAACTATACACCGGAAAAAGAATCTGAATTTAAGTAATATCGCAAAAATCTTAAAAAAACTATAAATGATGCCAAAAATAATTATTATAAAACTAGAATAAAAATAACTTAAAGAAACCATATGCGGAAGCCACAAACGTAACTAGAAAAAACAATACCAAATTAAATATAATGAACAATGACACCCCTTTTCCTCATGACAAAAGTATGGCTGATTTTTGTAACAACTATTTCGCAAATGTTGCCCTTGATATGTATAACAGTGTTCCCGACTCTGTAAATAGTTTTCCATTAAGTTCAATAAGTAAATCAATGTTCTTAAAACCAATTACTAACAATGAACTTATAAAACAAATATATTCCTTGAAAAATAATAGTTCGCCAGGATATGACGGAATATCGGCTGGATTAATTAAAAAGCTTCATATTTACTTAATCACACCATTAAAGCACATAATAAATTCCATTTTTAAGACTGGGATTGTACCAAAACAATTTAAGCTTTGTATAACATCTCCAATTTTAAAAGCAAAAAACCCAAATCTGATAAGTAATTATAGACCAATTAATGTTATTACAAACTTTACAAAAATATTTGAAAAATGTTTAAAAGAAAGACTGGCAAGCTTTTTAGGAGAAAATAAACTTCTTTCAGCAACACAATTTAGATTCTCAGAGGGAATTGGTACTGATGATGCTATGCTGAGTCTAACAGAAGAAATAAGACATAATTTAGATAGCAATAAGAACTGCTTGGCAGTTTTTCTCGATTTGGCAAGGGCTTTTGACACGGTGCCACATGACAAGCTCCTCTCTGTTCTTGACCGGAGTGGAGTCAGGGGCGGCGTGTTGAGGATCTTTGAGAACTACCTGTCGGACAGAAGACAACAGTTAAAAATACGGGACAGTCTGAGTGATCCTTGTTTGATAAAGATCGGAATCCCACAAGAGACCGTCTTGGGACCAGTTCTTTTCAACTTATATATAAAAGCATTGACAGACTTAGATGTAAATGGGAAATTTGTATCATATGCGGATGATACTGTGATTGTGTTTGGTGGTGCCTCATGGCGGGAAGTAGCAAAACTCAGAGTGGTATTGAGTTGGTGAAGAGATGGCTTGATGAACACAAATTGTCATTGAATGTCAAAAAAACCAACTATATTGCGTTTACAAAAACTTAGGTATTGTCATAGACAAGAATTTAAAGTGGGACTTACATGTAACATACATAATACAAAAAATTAAATATCTGGTACATAAATTTTATAGTTTGAGACAAATGCTTAACAAACAAATGTTTATTACCTTATATAAAACATTGACTGAATCAATTTTGCGCTATGGAGTGTTAGTCTGGGGCAGTTTGTATAATAATTCTTTGAAACCTCTTCAAATGTTACAAAACAGAATATTGAGGATCATTCTTAGGAAGAATGTATTATATCCTACATATCTACTTTACGACACATCTATTGTTAATATAAGGACGTTATTCTTCCATATAATGTGCTGTTATGTTCATGGCCATGAGAAATTTAAAATCAAAATAATAGATAAATATAATACAAGAATAAAAGCAAACAATCATCTTGTTATTCCAATGCGTCATTCCGAATTCTCCAAAAAATCTATCCTGTTCCTGGGCTCAAAACTTTATAATTTGTTACCTAACCATATTAAAAACAACAACATCGAAATGTTTTCAAAACTAACCAAAATCTACATTCAATTTCAGAATGAATGATATTCATAAGTGTACTATAATATTATAAAATGCCATTAATTATTGATTAGTTCATATTTTGTGGTACATTGTTGTTGATTATTTATAGTTGATTAGCCTATAGTTTGCCCATACGGATGCTGCAGCATCTAGGGGCTGTAATTGTAATTTATCTCCTGAACAAATATTTATTGTAACTATAGTGTACTGTATTTGTATGAACAAAATTAAAAAAAAATTGCTTAAATATTTTTCATGTTTGTATAAAATTCATCAAAATTCAAATTTGTTTAACTATTTTTCATTGTGGAAGATGCTTAAGATTATCATCTATATTTAAACATATCAATAAAGGGATATTTTTCTAACAAATAAAGCTTAAACAATTAATAAAATACAAAGTTAAATAATTTTAAATACATACTTCTTGAGATATGAACCAATAACACTTCTACAAAAGGATCAAGTGCTTAGAAAATTTTAGCTCGTGTCGTATTGCATTTGGGCCATTGCTATTGGGAGCGAAGATGTAGACGGGACGCTTTCGGGAGGTAGTGTAATCACGATCCAGGCGCAAGTGCATGCAACGTTGCCGGACTACTATGATAGCGAATATTAGGATGCCCGTATATAAAGAATGTATCTCTTACATTACAATTTCTCCAATATTGTAGAACACATATTTCCATAAGGTGTTCTTTCCTCTTTCTATAATGTGGTATTTCGTGACTGATTTATTTAACTATCTAATACTACTACCCTGTTTGTGCACTTTCTTAAAATAATGGAAACAAGTAAATACGTACCTACGTTTTAAATTTCGTGCATTATTACTAACCATCTCTTTAAATTCATACATACGTACATAATTATGTATTAAATATATTATTTCTGCTATGTATCTATATCTATAAAATATACACAGACACCTTGCTTTTACATACCGACATATTTAAAATCACACACGCCAATTATTATCGAAACTCTACTGTAATTTCCTTATACAATCGGCAACAACGCAGAAAACAAACGAAATCAGTTTGCGATTCTGCCGGTTGCAAATGGCGTCTTAAATCGATATTTAGTGTTATATTGATGCCATTTTTGTAAATTCGGAAGTCGTTTTGTGCTATGGAGTGTGTGAAACTTGTTCATAATATTTTGTTGTATATTTAGGTATACAATTTGTATTGTTAGGCGTATTTCTAAATACGTAAAACTATATATATTCCGGAAACACCTGTTGTTTGACGGTTTGTGTTCTCTTTCACTGTGTATTACGTCATATTTATAACTTTTGTCGTGTTTAATTGTATATTTTTTTTCGGTATTTTTGTGGTAACTTAGTGTAAGTAATTATGCCTCGGAAATGTTGCATACCTGGATGCAATGGGGACTATAAAAATGGGCCTAAAATTCATGTTTTCGGTTTTCCAAAGCACGTAAGTTTACAACAAAAATGGTTTATATTGAAACTTTTTTGTATAGCGAGCCAGTTTGTATTTCACATCAAAATTTAAAACGCCGTTTATTTCACATAGTTTGGACGATATACAGTAAATATTTGAAGCCAAATATACTAACAAGTTGATGATAACAAAATAGTACATGCTTCAGATTTTATTTGTGAACAATTCGCATTGCTTACAACTGCAAAGGAAAGATATAGGTATTCAAATAGTACAATAATTTTATATTCTATTCTGTATACTATTAGTCCACATGCATACAAATACTTAAAAGATTATGGGTCTCTTATTTTACCACATCCTCAAACAAAGTGAGTATTTGTAATAAAAATACGACTGATCCCCATATGGATAAATATCTTTTTAAACTATGTTTGAAATGTGTTTGGTTTGCTAAAAGATCATGAGAGATTTGTGACACTGCTTTTAGATGTAGGCCAAATGCCTGCATAAATATTTTTTATAACTAAACACATATTTCATTTGGGGCCTATTTCTTTAAAAGTTTAATGTATTTTCATGGCTTGTGTTCTATAATATATATAGTTTTTATACCTAAACACTCACTTAAACTCTATGTTACGCTTGACGTTAAGTAAATGAAATTTGAAGCTACATAGCTACATTATACCTACTAAAGTATATTTTTTTAATCGCATCTTTTTTATTATTTTAAGTAATAATAATTAAGAGGTATCGAATTGTTCAGTATACTTATGTATAATATCATTTTTTTCAGTAGTATAAAAATTTATTATACATAAATACATATCCTGAATTTTGGCGCAGGTGTAGGGGAGTTGGGAGTCCGCATTTAATACTACACCTAATATTAAAAAACTCAAACGTAACTTTTGGGGTTTGTCAAGAAGTCTAGCATATTGCCAGCATTCTTTAAAATAAGTTAATTATTTGATAGTTTTCATAAATATCAGGGTATGTATCCCCTTATATAATTAAACTTGCACGGCCTACATCGACGACGTCACACGACAAGCACTAAGGCCTTGTTATTGAGTGGGTTTTGTGTGAACAAAACATGTTAAACTGATATACCAATAGAGAGTATAAAACAAAAACAGTAAGGTGACAAACAATTTGAAAACTAACCCCCATATTCCTAATTCTGCTGAGTAAAAAACAACTTCAAATTCCTTAAGTATTAACTAACCCATACTAAAGGAATTTGAAGTTGTCACAAACTCATTTAGATTTTGAAGTGGTTTGAAGAATTTAGGTCATGACATAAAAACACCAACACTAAAAATGCTCCTGGCTTAAAATTTGATCATTATGCACTCTTAATTTCAGCACAAGAGACTTAAATAGGAAGTTTATAAACTTTATAGTCAGGTCCTAGTTTAAGGTACTAATTATATTTTTATATAGTATATCAAGTAAATAACAGTGAGACCCAAATGTAAATAGAAAACTTTCCGTTTTACATGCAAATGTTCAGTACATTACATCCTGACCTTGAGGTATCCCTCAGCGAAAAATCAGTCGATTACTTTTGTGTCAATGAGCCCTGGCTGTCTGGGAATCAGCTGAATGGTCTTGGTCTCAATGGCTATGATGTTGCCATTATCATTAAGGGAAGCAAACTGCCTACGGCTACCACATTACAGACTGTCTCTCTGTGCTAATTGTAGTTTTGTTATGCCTATACAAATATCTAACTTGACTTCAAGACGGTCAGTTCCATTTGCTTGTTTAAAAAAAGATTAAAATTGTGCTTCTATTCCGCCGAAGAATATTTAAGTGCAGTTTTGCATGAAATATTTTCACCTGAGTTTAGTGTTTAGTTCTAGTTAGTAAGATGTGTATGATCTATGCTGTGTACGTGAATGTTCATAAGTTTTCAGCAATTTTGTTCTCCTAATTGTATTATTAATCTTAGGGCCATCTACACGTTTTATCCGTAGTGAATCAATGAATGAATTATTTGTTTGCGTTATTTTACTATTTTGTTTTACTACTTTATCCTATACCTGTGATTCCGGTAATTGAGTATTTTGATTGACGAACCAAATGGCCAGTTGTGTCTTCACAGTGTGAATGTATAAATAATAAATACATATTTTTTATTTTGTAGTAATACAAAGGAGTTTCATTTAAAATTACTTTATTTCCAGCACTAAATTTTCTGTAGAAACTAGTAAATGCATATCCCACTTAATGATCAATTTGAACACATTGGTTATTGTATAATATAGCTGTTAAACTATACTGTATTGTCTAATTTTCAGTTATGTGTTGACCCAGGCAGTTGTGAAATCACCTGTTGGAGGTGATTACCTAAGTGAACAATGCAGGGTCTACTTGCAAGAAAAAGGCATTGAACTAGTTCCTCCAAGTTTTGTGGCTTCTAAAGAAGTGGGCAGACCTGAAGAGTCCCCCAACTGGCAAAGAAGAGATGTTCCTTACAATTTAACAGATTCCTGGTTTGCTTACATGATAAAGGTAATTTGTCTCTTTCCTGTTGAAACCTTAGAGCCCAAAAGTGGCAGTTGCGTAAATTCGCGATTTGTCTTTAAAATGAACTTTTGTGTCTTGCTATTAGTTGTAACAACTGTAAATATTTTATTGCATTGAGTGTGATCAAAGTTTATATTGAGTAAGTGTTCAGTAATATCCTGTTTGTTTATAGGAAGTAATGCAAGACTTCCAAGCAACTATTCTCCAGGTAGCTGATAGTTCCTACGATGAAGAAATTATGAAGACAATGCCCACTACCCACTATGAATTTCCCAATGGCTTTCACAGGGATTTCGGCGTGGAGAGGTTTAAAATTCCAGAACCCCTTTTCAATCCAACAAATGGTGCTAAGGCAGGCATTCAGCCTATTTTGGGAGTTGGATCTCTAGTCACTACTAGTGTAGGGATGTGCGACATTGATATTAGACCGGTAAGTTTATATTAAAGATGCTTATGTGTTTGTGTGTGCAACACTGAAGAGATGACATCAATAGTAGTAAAAATAGTAAAATGTGCAATATATATTTGTTATTCCAGTCTATGTATGGGAACGTTGTTGTAACTGGAGGAAACTCGAGTCTTCAAGGATTTACTGAAAGGTTGAATAGGGATCTAGCTGCTAAAACACCGCCTGTAAGTAACTGTTAATAATATATATTGAAGTTGATTATAGAGATGTGATATTACATCTGCTCATGTCGAAACCATGTTCCAGAATTCTCCTGCATGAGAGGTGAAAACCTGTTGATTTCAAGGAATTGTATTGCTTTTTGGCTACTGCTCTTCTAATGCCCCATATAAAAAAAACAACATATACATAAATATTGGTCTGCAGATCCGTATATTAGTACACTAATATCTCAAAGGCCTATGAAAAGACATAGTTTTGTTACTTATATTGAATTTTTTGCATTTCACAGATAATAATTATGTTCTGATAGAAAAAATTTACTCATCAAAGTTAGAGTTATTGGGATCTTAGGGAGAGATTCAAGGAAGGATTTGTGCCATCTAAGAACATATGTATAGATGAAAGTTTTTCATGGTCGTGTGTTTTTTCCGACGGTACATTCCTTACAGCCGTATTCACCAACATCCGATAACTATCGCCCAGATAAATTGCTTGACAGCCTGTTTAGCTTGGTTTTCATATTCATCAAGCATCGCTATGGGATATCGGCCGGACAAATCCATAGCTAAGTTAGCAGTCCATTTTCGAGCTGTTACGATATTTGTCGGGAGTTTGGGAGCGTCTCATTTTTAAAGTAAGGTTATGATTTCGCTTCGTTTGACTTATTTAGTTTTGTGTTTTGTGTTGTGCTCACGTCGTCGTATGAACAAGATTTTCCACTTTTAGTTTATTTTCATTGGGTGTAAAATGAATAGATTGGAACAAATGGATTTTTTCACCGATTCCAGTTCTTCAAGTGACGAAAACGATGAAAGAAGAGAGAGGATTGTAAAGCCTCGAAATAATTTATTAGAGGAACTTGAAAAGTTGATTTCAAAAAGCGATTCCGAATTTAAAAAATAGTGTTCCAAGAGCTGTTAAATTTAATCTCCTTGATAATCTGTCAAAATCAATCGATAACAGAAACCAACCACTTTTAAAAGAAAATCAAGTGTTAGTAGCATTAAGGTTTTATGCAACAGGCTCTTTCCAAATAATTATTGGGGATCATTTTAATATATCCCAGTCAACTGTCTCTATAGTAGTTTCTAACGTAACTACCCACATAGCTAGTTTAGCTCAGATTTTTATTAGAATGCCAGAGGCAGACGATGAAAGACGACAAGAGATTTTAAAATTTTATAATATTGCTGGTCTACCAGGAATTATTGGTAAGAATGAAATAAAATCACATGTACACACTTAAATGAAGGGTTGAGCTAAAGAAGCACAAATTAAAAACTTAAATTTATGATTTGAAACAGAAGTTGAAAGCAAGCCTAATATAACAATTAATTGTTATTTATTTTAAAGTCCAGTGTTTTCTATATAATCATATTTTATTTGCATTGCACCTTTTTGATTATAATTTGGTATATCTAGGGGCCTTGGACTGCACTCGTATCAAGATACAAAGTCCTGGAGGAGACAATGCTGTAGTTTTCAGAAATAGGAAGAATTGGTTCAGTATTAATATTCAGGTTATGGTAGACTCTGAATTAAAATCGAGAGACATTGTAGCTAGATGGCCCGGCTCTGTGCATGACACCACTATTTTCAATGACTCAAATATTAGAGCAAGATTTGAAAATGAAGAATTTACTCCTTACTTACTTGTTGGTGAAAGTGGTTATCCGTGCCGAACATACCCCCTGACGCCTTTTGTAAATCCTCAAACGCCCGCTCAACTTAGGTACAATAGAGCACAAATTTCAGCTAGAAATCCCGTTGAGGGATATTTTGGTGTTTGGAAGAGGAGATTCCCATGCCTGTCTTTAGGAATGAGATTAAAGTTGGAGAAGGTATGCGAAGTTATTGTTGCTTGTGGAGTGCTTCACAACATGTGTATTGAAGCTAATGACTTCATTGAGGATGACTTTCAGGACCCAGGGTTTGATGAAGCTATTGGAGTAGTTGCTCATAATCACGAAGGTGAAAATACTGCAACTAGGGATTCATTAATATCAACTGTTTTTAATTAATGTATTTAAATAAATAAATTAATAAATTTAATTCCATGCTTACCTTTATTTAAACAGCGAATGTTTATTTTTAGGTAAAACAGTAGGTAACTCGGAACAAAAAATAAATATAAACTATGACCTTATAGCTCATTCTGAAAATATAGGAAAGTATCTTTTATTACGCAACTAAAAAATAACACAGTAGGTATAGTAACTATAATTATTAACATTGAAGACGATTTTTCGCAACTAAATATTCACTTCTTTTAAGTCAACACAAGGGGTTTCAACATTTCTTAAAATGAAGGTAGTTTACCCTCGAGTGTTTTAGTTTACTCTGGAGTGTTTTTGCAAATCAACTGGATATTCAGTTATAAGAAATCGCCTCAAAAACAAACAACAAAACGTCAAAACAGGTAGATACATATCAACTGGATCTGATTAGGATATCACAGAAAGACAAACTAATAAATAATGGATCACAAAAAAGGCAATACAATAATACAAACTAATACAGAACATTTTCATATTCCATTTCTTTAATTTTTAATTCAAGTTCTTCTTTTTTCTTTATTATTTCTTTTATTTCATTATCTAAAAGTTTGCCTTTTAGGTTCTCTTCTTCTGCCAACTTCAACACTTTCATTGTGTCAATTTTAAGTTGCACTAATTCCATTTCCTTACCTCATAAATTTATCTTTATTGTATTTCGATCTGATTATTTGTTCCGAGGCACCTTGAAACTTCCTTTTTCTAATAGGAGTTTTGTGTTTATTGTTGGTGTGGTCAACTATTTCTTTATCTAATGTACCTATTTCATGTGTTTCTTCTTCATTTTGTGACTGAAGTTGAAAATCATTTGTTTCCGTAAAGGATGTGCTTTCTTTGCTCGTTTCTGTTTGAAAAGAGGTTGACGCACATACTGAACTATCTTCTGGTTCACAAATAAGCAATATTTCTTCTAAACATTCTGAATCATCTCTAGTAGTTGTTGGCTGTGGAATTGTCATATTTGCATTACTATCGTAACTGTTTTCTATAAAGAAAAAATTTTCTTCAATAAGTTCAATATTTTTTCATCTAAATCAGTTAATGTTGGGGTAAAAGTTCCGCCTCCAGTTTTCAATATTTCAACCTACAAAAAGAAAGGAAATGTAAAAATTAAATATCCTCAACTTCAAAAAGGAAACGTTTGATGTTGATTATTATTTGCACGAGTAATTTTTAACAAAATTGAAAACCTATTACCTATGTCCTCTGATTTATGCTTCTTAGCTAATTGCTTCATTTTTTCATATGCAGATCTTAATTGACTACCTGTTCTGGGACCGGAGATTTGTAACACATTAAATTCGTGAGCAAGCTTCCCCCAACATTCTGCCTTTTCTTTGTTGAAGACAGAATATGTGTTCTTGTTTTCAAGTATAGAAAAATACCTCTCTACTAAAGAGATTATTGTCTGTTTCTCTCGATGCGAAAAATTAGACGACCTCTTCTTTTCCGACTTTTCCATTTTAATTTAAATATAAGTAAACAAATACCGCACAAATACTACTATGTTACTATTATCATTATTATTGCAAAATATGTTTGGATAAGTCACGATGACACGAAAAATGAAAATTACCTTCAACCTGCAGGGATTCAACCTAAAAATCTGAGGAATTTTATTTATCAGGCAGATTGTTAACAACCGAGGCATTTCTGATGGTGAATACGGTTGTTTATTAGCGGACCACTAAACATTGTCGGGCTGACAACTATCAGCCTGACAATGATATCTTTGGTGAATACGGCCGTTAGAAACCCCATAGATTCGGTGTAAAGTCTGTCCCATTGCAGTTGATAGGACAAATCGAGGGTTAGTGAACGTAAATCATAGGCGTGACGGTAATGCCTGCCATCTCGGTAAATTGCTTTGCTGTAAGTCGGATTCCAAGTAGTTTGTTAGTAAGTAATATCTGATTATACAACGGGTTCAACTTCAAATTTTTTCCCAGTTCCTATTCAGGAAGTTAGCAAGAGTCCATATTCTCTGCGTGAATAAACTGTCATACTGAACGTCCATGATGCTCCCATATACCAGGAACCAGCAAGTCATAATTATGACCTGTGCCAATATGCTAGGAGTTGAAGAAGCGACTGTTTATAGAGTATTGCAAGAAGGAAAGACACTCCCAAGGAAAAAAAACATCCTTCGATCGACTATATTAAAAATGTTATAAGAAGAAAAGTATATGCTTTTTACTTCGCAAAGGAAATACCAACGCTGTACAAATGTTTGAAAGCCACTAAGGATAACGAAAACCTGCTGAAGCTATCAGGAAATAGACTATGGGAAATTCTTCATGACATGAACTATTGATGGAAAAAGCAGAATGAACAATCTTTAATTACTGATAGATCAGAGATTATTTGCTGGAGACGAGAATATTGAAGTCAATCCGAAAATATCGCAGCTAGTGCAATGCAAGATGGAGACATCCTGAGTTCAAATTCAAATTCTTTATTTGTCTTAAAAACTATAATACATAGCATGGACCACGTCAAAAAGCACTTAGTAAAACAAACTTATAGTATGTTTAAAATATCAACTTCCGCAGCAGGAATTTGTCAAAATAATTATAAAATAACAGATAATACGCAACACTGTACAAAAAAGTATAATATGCGTTTAGAAAGAATAAGTATCATTCCTATATAAACATTCACAAAATAAAACTATACTTAAAAAAAACTGCAGCCCTACTGCACTATGTATAATGCTCAGGATGTCACTTGTGAGCCTTTAAACAGGTTTCAAACTTCGAAACTGTATAAAAAACATTGCTGAAAAGCAGTTTCTTAAGTTTGGTCTTAAAGCTTACTATTGAGGTTGATCGTTTAACTTCCGTAGGTAGGAAGTTGAAAAGATGGCTTCCAGAATAAAAAGGTGACTTTTTATATAATTCATGTTTGAGCTTTGCAAGAAGCAAATTATTTCTACCCCGAGTGTTGTGTTGGTGTCGATCACCTACTGTAGGCATTTTATTCCTATTTTTAAATACAATTTCAAGAATCTTAAAAATCTAAATACCAATAAAAAATCTTTTTTTCTCCAAAGATATTTCGACATGATTGTCTCAAGGGAATATTAAAAAGAATCCTAATAATGCGTTTCTGAATCACAAACACTCTCTCCAAATCCCCAGCCCTACCCCACCGTACTATGCAGTAACTAAGTACGCTGTAGTATACATTCATTGACTCCTTTAAATCCAATGACTTCTTTATTTGGTTTATAAGAAAAGCACTCTTACCTAATTTTGTACAAATAGTATTAATGTCTTCAGTCCAGTCCATAGGCTTGTCGATTATTATCTGAAGAAATCTAGCTGAATTCGAGCACGAAATAGATTTACCTTTTTAAAGTTAAAAACAAAATTATTTGGTTTTCTATATTTATTGCGATAAGGTGTCATGGCGGACTGGTCAAGGAATTAAGACCACCGTCTTGAACGGGGCGCAGACTTATTATAACTTATATAGGAAGTGAAAATGGATTTTTGGATTAAGACTTATTAGAATGTCAATCGAATTCAACTAAAGATTACTACGAAAAAAATGACGGCTGACGATTTCGGAGAATATTTTAAGCAAAGTGAGAAGCTTCCCACAACTTCATGGAAAAAAGCGGAGATCATTTAGTGGTTACAGCAGAAGAGATTGAACTGTGATGTAACATGGTGAAAAAATATCTTTTGGACATTTTTAGGCAGCATAAGTCATGGTGGATTGTGTGCTGAGCCCAATAGAGCTTGTATGGGCGCAAGTAAACGGTTATGTTGCTAGGAACAACAAAGCTTTTAAAACCTCTGAAGTACGACTCTTGATGGATTGATTATTGCACTGCGGAAAACTGGCAACGCCATAAAACATGTTATAGCAGAGGAAAAAAAAACATGGGACCTTGACGACGTAATCGACGAAACTATGGAAATCGAGCCATTAATTATTACTCTAGAACATGACGACTCTTCATATTTTTCTGAGGATGATTCTATCGAATTTTAATACTAGAATTATTAGATTTTGTTATTGGACTATTTGCATGCAATAATTTCTTTTTTTTTTGTTATAAACTGTTTTATTTTTATGGATTAATATTATATGTATTCAAAACACCGAAAAATAATAATACTACCTATATTATACCTCATTACGTATTTAGGCAAATTGAAAATTAATACCCAGCTCTCCGACAATGGTGCCCCGATTCATTGGTTATCCTTCATTTGCATTTTATGGCTCTTGTGTTTATTCTATGATTACAGGGTGACCTGGGCTACAATTTCTATTCTATTATGCTAAATATATTTATAAAGGAGATTAAAGAGGTAAAAGTCGTTGACACAACCGACCACTGTTTTGAATATTTTATGAGGGCGCCGAGCTATCGACCCTCTGTTGTTTTCTTTTGTGGTACTGCCAGTGGCGGCTCGCTTAATACACCAAGTGAATCAATGATTCACCTTAGATTTTTCCAATTTATACTATTTTTCAATTACAATCACTAAAACAGTATATTAACTTAAATCATAAACAAATCAACATAAAATTATAAAATGTTGAGTTGTTCAGTCGCTATGAATAGAAGATAAAATCAGAATAATTATTTTATATCGGTATATTGCTCAGAACGCGGCAATATTGTCAAAAAGCACGAAGTTTATTTCCATTCCATGTCGAATCGCCTTGATTGAATCAACTCCCGTTGCGGTTTATATATTATATATTATATTATATATATTACTCAAATTTAAAACAGGTCAATAACATTCCTAATGTAAATAATGTATTTTTAGATTTGATATTTACAAATAATTGTGACTTAAAAGTAGTAACTGCTTGGGATAGCTTGGTAAAATGTGATAAATATCATCCAGCTTTGTTATTTGATGTTAAGGTTTATGACATACACAGTTCCCCTGATAACCATGTGGAATATAGATTTGATTTTGGTAACTGTGACTATACTATGATAAATTATTATTTGCTGAATGTTGATTGGGATTGTGTTTTGGCCTGTGATATTAATGATGCAGTAGATAGATTTTATTTAATCATAGATCACTGTCTAAATGAGTTTGTACCAAAAATAGCTATTAAATGTGATTTTAAGTTCCCTGCTTGGTTCAGTCAAGAACTCAGAGATCTCACTATAAAAAAAAAGAGGTCTCATAAAATGTATAAGTCAAATCCAACTACACAGAATTATCATAGTTTCTGTGAACTTCGAAGACTTTGTAAGCATATATCTGGTATCTGTTATGACAATCATATCAAGGAAGTAGAACAAAGTATCAAAAATGATGTCAAATCCTTCTGGAAATATGTAAACAAAAGAAAAGATCAAAATAATATCCCTAATTTAGTTAATTATCAAGATATAGAATTTTCAGATCCAACTGATATTGCCAATACTTTTGCACAGCATTTCTCATCTGTATATGAAACTGAAACAATTATGCAAAAAGTGCCTCCTCCACTATCCACAAATGATCTCCACATAAGCTCTTATAAATTCAAAATATCAGAAATTTGGGAACAACTAGAAAGTATAAATATAAATAAGGGGCCTGGTCCAGATGATCTTCCTTCTAGCTTTCTGAAGAAATGTTCTTTTTCTCTGTCAAGACCTTTATGGCTGCTTTTTAACAATTCACTGTCTAGGGGTATTTTCCCCACCAAATGGAAAACTACATACGTCACACCTAGATATAAGAATAGTGGTAACAAGAATGACGTTTCAAATTATAGACCTATCTCTAGAGTTTCGCAAATACCAAAGGTTATGGAGGCAATAATTACAAATTATCTAGAAAAAGTATTTAAAAACCTTATAATAACAAATCAGCATGGCTTTGTAAAAAAGAAATCCATAACTACAAATCTACTTTTATACACTGATTTTATTTATGAAAAACTGGAAAATGGTTACAATGTTGACTCAATATATACAGATTTCATGAAGGGCTTTGATAAAATTAATCATGGTTTGTTAATAAATAAACTTTATTGTTATGGAATTTCGGGAACTTTGTTGGACTGGATGGGCTTATTTCTGACGGATAGACAACAAATCGTAAAGGTCAATAATCATTGTTCTGACCCTATTAATGTGACTTCTGGAGTACCTCAGGGTGCACATCTATCTCCCTTTTTGTTTAATATGTTTATTAACGATATAGAAATTTGTTTCGCCCATTCTAAATTCATCCTTTATGCCGATGACCTCAAAATCTTTAAAGAAATAAAAAACGATAACTGCTCTAAACTTTTACAGGAAGACCTTGATAGATTTTATACATGGTGTAATGAAAACAAAATGTTCTTAAACATTAGTAAATGTAAATATATCAGGTTCAGCAAATCTTTAATAGGGGATTGTCCCAACTACCACATCAATAATAACGGTCTGGACAGGGTGGATATAATTAGGGATTTGGGAGTCTTGGTGGACCATAGGCTCACATTTTCGGTTCATGTGGGAAACTGTCGAAATCAAGCCCTGCGTATCTTGGGTTTTATTAAGAGAAACACAATCGACTTTAAGAATATAGATGCTATAAAGCTACTATATACCTCATTGGTTAGACCACACCTAGAAAATTGCTCGGTTGTTTGGAATCCCCATTATCAGGTCTATATTGACAAATTGAACAGTGTCCAGAGGAAGTTCTTGAGATACATAGCTTTTAAAAAAAGCATTCCTGTGGAAGATATAAATTACAGTGATCTAGAACAAACATTAAATATTCAATCTATCTCAAAACGTAGGCATAATTTTGACATTATTTTATGCTACAAATTAATCACCAACTATATAAATTGTCCTGAATTGTTGAAACGAATTCAATTTCATATACCATCTAGACAACTAAGGGATGCTAGAACATTCGAACTCAAATTTCACAGAACTTCATATGGACAAAACTCACCAATAACTAGGATAATGAAAAGTGCAAACTCATTTAATGGTGATCTTTTCGCAGAATCTTTGACTTCTTTAAAGAGTAAGTTAAGAAATTGAGATGAATCATGTTTTCTATAAAGAATAGATATTCCTAAGTGAACTGATCTGTGAGGTATGTGTGTGTGTGTGTGTGGTTTTTTATTATGAATATGTTTAGTGTTCTAATTTACTGTAGTTATAGAAATGTATTTTGATTGGTGTGAATGTTACTTATTAGTATATTGTATTATTTTATTTTACAAATGTACGAATGGGCTTGTCCCGTGTATTAATAAATAAATAAATAAATAACCATGCAGTTGTTTACGGTGGTTGCCATGGCAACGCGCCATATTGTCTGCATATTATAGATAAGCGCTTATGCGAATGACACCACCTCGAAAGCAAGATTCATTTCCGAATTGGAATATTGGGTGTTTTTAATTCGTGTTAAACAGTGGTTGCGACGTTGCATTTGCGTATAGGTGCGTGCATTTCTTTTGAAATTTCTGTTTGTTGTTGGTTTTCGGTTCGGTTTTCGATAATAGAACTAAATAAAAATGACTACATTTTCCCGTTTATGATCCGGTGTGTTTTCCCTCTTAAAATCTGTTCTGTAGGTAAAATTATGTAAAGTAAATTTTGGTACTAGGTCCTTTGGCTGGAGTGGGGGAGGAGGTAATTAAATTTGATTCACCAGTTCTTATTGTCACGAGCCGCCACTGGTTACGGCTATACAAAACACATATTGGATTTCGAACATACACAGGCACTACAACTAATATCAAAGATTGTACTAGCGTTGGCAAAACGAAAAGTATTGTCCTGTTCACAAAATTAAAAAATAGTACAAAAAAGTTTATTTTCCTGTTTTGGATATGGCGGTTTCAAACAGCTAGTAAATGTACAAGACTCCGAATTTTGTATCTATTGAAATATTCTATTTACGTCTAGTAAAAGAACTTATTGACAAGGATCACATACCTCTTACGCGTACTGGTGGAGTAAGATCAAGATTAGAAGATGTTGGTGTTGCAACTAACCGAGAGGCATTTTCGGTCATATGTTCCAAAAAGATGTGTGAAACATAATGTTTTTCGCAAACAACGTAAGGGTGGAATCACGCTATATGTGTTCTGTGTGTGGTGTGGCACTCTGCGTAGTTCCATGCTTCGAAAAATTCCACACAAGAAAATATTTTACATATGCAATACGTTTCTTTTATTAGTTTGCTTTTGATCCTGTCGAAAAGCATTTGTTTTGTTTTTAATTTAAATTTGTCCTTTTTTACTATTTGAAAGTCGAAAATAAATGCTACACTTTCATAAAATATTGTTCTAATGAATGATTTACTTTTATAAAATATTGTTTTATTGAAATTTAACTTATTTTATTTTTTCTTAAAACACATATCCCATTGAATTATACTGCTCCAGACGAGTATACTGGCAAACGCCAGAAGTGAAAGGGTTAAAAAAGTTTATTGATTGATTGGTATAAATTCGGGAGTATGCACTATTTGTTTTTAGTTTTGTAATCTATGTTGAATATTGCGCAAAAATGTACTCTTTATACAGATTGACGAATTTTTAAATTTCGGTTTCACTCCATTTATCCCCCAGAGCCTTTTGACAATTCTTAAAAGAAATTTAACTTTTGTATAATGTTAGGTATACAAAAGTCGTTAGTCGGAGGTTATATTGTACATATTATTGATTAGTATTAGAAAGCCATCAATAATTGTATGAGGGAATTTTCTACAATGAAAAATTTTCCAGACACCTAATGATTTTTTTTTAAAAAGTGTATCTGAGAGAGTGAACAAAAAATATTGACATATCTTGTTTATTTTCAGAGCATGCGCTTAAAAGTTATTAGTGCTCCAGGGGCATCTGAAAGAAGATTTGGTGCCTGGACTGGCGGTTCCATATTAAGCTCTTTAGGTTCCTTCCAACAAATGTGGGTATCTAAGCAAGAATATGAAGAGGGTGGTAAGGCGATAGTGCAAACAAAATGCTTTTAATTTTGCTGACTGGCAGGTTTTCGGCTTCTGACTCTATATTTTCACAATTGAGCAGTTCTTTCAATTTAGGAGCTTCACTTTATAATATTTTTGTAGCCTGAGAAAAGGCAATTTGACGATGGGAGAAGTCATATTTGTAACTCAAATCTGGAATAAACCTATGTATTTCCTATTGAACTTTAGTGCATGTAAAAAGTATGCGCATTTTATATCTTCTAAGCAATGTGTCTTCCGAAAATCAAATATGGGACTTTGATCAGTATTTTAAAAATATTTATGAAATTTTTACGTAAATAACTATGTAGATGAGTTTTGTGTCAAGCGAGACTAAAATTGAGACTGAAAATTCTAAGTAAAACTGAATGAGAATCTGCCAAGATAAGAATCTATTTTCGAATCTGAATGATGAATGCAGGCCAGTATTTAACCTTAACTTATCAGGTTGTGTATGTTTTGTTGCAGACTTGGCAATCTGTCTTTACATTGAGTATTATTTTGGTGTTTTTTAAGTGTCCTATATTTGGGTGTAACGTGTAACAAATGTGTAAAAGGGCAGGAGAGCGCGTGTTTCAAAATATCCGTTGATTAGTTAATGTTGACAAAAAATTATTCTATGAATATGGAATATGGACTATAAAATATTTACTCGTATTTGTATATTTGTTATTTCTTCTATTTCAGAAATGTTGATTTTGATATCTGAAATGCAGCATTGCCAAACGTCATTGTTTTTCGTATGCTGACTTGTATGAAAAATTGTGTTTGTTTTATGTTTTCACGCGCGCTTTTTGTCTACCCTTGTTACATCCTTTATTAAGGTTTTATAGAGCAGTATTATTATGCGTTTTGAAAAGTTTTATCTTCCAATAACAAAATTTGATCAATAATACTCTTTATGATTGGTGTATTGATACATTTAGTGGTAGTCGTTAAAATTAAAGTTAAAGCTAGTCATTTGAGGTAAATACTCTCTAAAAATATGTTTTGATCTCAAAATTGTTTATTATTTTGTTGTGACAATTTTAATGTGTGATATAATTTTACCTTTTTGCAATAATTTTAATATACGGTAATTTAAGGTTCCTATTTTCTGTATTTTGTCATATTTTTCCTTTAGGTACACTCGTAGACGATTTTATATAATATGTAATTCATTACGTGCCAATAAATGATTTTAAACAAAAAGTTGTTCTTTATTAAAAAAATAAATGTTTATTTAAAAAAAAATCAGAATAAGTACATTCTAAGAGAAATATCTAAAAATAACAATATGCATAGAATTTTTTTTTTTCTAAATACTAGCCTGGTACAGGGATGTTGCAGATGGCATTATGGGCCAGAATTGCGAATAC
>MU186085.1:84600-97914 GCA_016904865.1 Pissodes strobi | reverse complement strand
ATATATATATATATATATATATATACTTATTTTTTTTTCTCGGTATAATTTATTTGCGTCAGATCAAAGAGGGCGGCGAGTAATCAAATTACATTCGACACTTCCTTATTAAAACAACGTAGGATTATTGCAAAAGCTATGTTAGTTCCCCAGCTTATGCTTCAGTACCGATCCTAAAATTAATTTAATATTTAAATACATTTATGCTTTGATATATAATTAATACCATCCAATTTCGCGGGGGTACCCTTCGACATTAATTCTATCCTGTTAAAAATCTGATACATCTTTCTAATTACTGCCTTCTTAATATGAGGCTTGATCCCGCCTATTTAAGCAGCCAAAATATGACTTCACATTTTTTGCCCATTTAATAAAACACTCTCATTTTAAACAAGGGTTTTTAAATATAGGACAACCCCTTAGGAAGGGGGTAGGAAGTTTCAAAACGTGCATCCCTTATAACGGTACTTTATCACGCTTGCTAAAATGCAGAAGAATGTAGGGAAAATATTTTTGTTCAAAATCGTTATACATTTTTTAATTAAGTTATCATCAGCTAGTTCTGAGATGAGAGCTAGTGATCTATTCTATTAAGATGCAAAGCTAAAGGGTGTCTTCTACATATTGACGATAGTCTAGATATAAGGATATACTCTTGATTATTTTATGCCATTGTTTTGCATAAAAGACAATTATTCCAAATGATCCTAATAAATAGCTATATATCATTAAATTTAATATTAAATTATGGTATTACATTCGAAAAACTACATCTTAAACTTACCTCCTTTTACCTAATTTATTGTACTAAGAAAATTGTACCCACAATAATCAATTTTAAGATGTTTTCTGCATTTTTAGAATGTTCTTTTGTGCAGAGTGGACGATAAATTATGTCATTACCAGTTAAATATTGAAACAAATAAAGGCAAGCATTGTAAAGCACTTCGTGCTTCGTGCTATGAAATTTCAAGTCATAATTTGAGTCCCCAATATTTTCATTATTTTCAATGCAATATATTTTAAATACAGAAAAATTCCAAAACTATAGTTCAAAAAAAAATTAAGATGTATTGTATCATTTTTGTTTTTTGCATGATTAAGGTTCTCACAGACTTCATTACCTTCTTAACGTTTTTGCTCTTTCAATCATAGAAAATTTGTAGGAGTGTTAAATAAAAACAGGATTAGCACCAAGCGGTGTAAAAATTAAACATTTTTCAAATTTTTCTTGAAATAAATTTTCAGATTTCATTGCTGTATAATATAAATATAATACGTTTAACGAAATTATTAATGATATTGAAAAAAAGTAAAAAACTGTATCTAATTTGTAACCTGCCTTTGTGGCGAAAAGGATACAGGCGGTGAGTAAAAATGAGACGAGGGGATTTCAGGCGTTTATTGAAAAGTTAGTGTTATTTGGCATGCCCGGGGCAATGAAAAACGAGACAACATTTCAGTAATTCTTTTTTATTCATTTAGCAAACAAACCTAAAAATAGCAATGATATTGGTGAAAATGTTTGCGAATGAACATAAATAAAACTTTCTAAAGTACAATCACAATACCTTTTAGTTTACATTCAAATTAGGTATCAGAGGCAATAGAAAACACAAGTTGTTGTGAAACTCTGGTAGTACTTCCATGGAATATTGGTGCAGGTAGCTTTATTACTATATCTTCCATATGTACTTCGTATTTTTCGGGTATTTGTGGAAATATATATTCCTCACTTTTCCGGCATTCCGGCACAAATACGACACAGAATATTCAATTCCACTCACAGATTGTACTATCTCAACGTAATGTATTTTCTTTTTTGTACAAATTTTGACCAAAATATACTCCAAGGTGTCTATTTCACTTGTATTATGCTTAGATTCAGTCCTTAGGTAAAGGCATAACTGCAATTGGCAGCGCACTAAATGCCGTCCTGAAAAACAAAGGGGTTATGCCAAAAGAAGCAGAGACGTAATTAATGGAAAACTTGTCGGACTCGGCGATAGTCACAATTGCACTATAAAATCTCTAAAATTAGGTAACATTTATTGTTACCTTTGGTAAATCCTTCCTTACGAAACGCCTTAAAAGAGGCTTCACATGGCGAAAACCTGTTCAACATGAATATCGCTTCACCGGTTCAAGTGGTGAGGGACAGCGAAAATATTGGGGAAGAACTACGGACAATCGTTAAAAAACAGCAAACCCCTATTTCGCTGAAAAATAAAGGGAGGGAGGAGAAAGTAGATCTAGTGTTACATCTACATACGCCAGGAATCAGGGAAACCAGAGGAACCCGGCGCATTTCAGGGGGGAAATGAAGCCATTCAAAGGGTACCGTCCCTCGAAGCGATAACGCCGTATTTATTTCACCGATATTCTTAGCAGATAAGTCAAATGGCTAAAAAAAGTTCATTCTCAGAAACTGAACAACTACGTGGCAACACCACATTTCAAGTTGTAAGACTACCGAACCTCGTTAAACATGTTAACAGACGGCGTTTATTAGAGGTGGGCGATTACAAGAGATTTGTATAATCGAGATATCATTCGATCGCTCATTTTAATAAATCCATCATGAAATTAGTAGTCGAATTATCTCTATAATCGAGTGATTCACTACTAATTTAATATTACTAATTCAAGGTTCTTGACAATTTGGCGAACAGTGCAGTAGGTTAAGTAAAATACAAGGATTGCCGTGGCATGGCCGAGAGTTAATAAAAACAAATTATTTTACAAAAAAATAGACAATTAAATGAAAAATTATACAAAACTTAAATGAACTTCCTTGTAGATTATACTTGTATAAATTATAAAAACATAAAACGCTCTTTATAAGTTAAGTTATGTAAAACCAAAATCAAGTTAATTAAAACAAACAACAAAGCGATCGCAAACTTTACCAGAAAAGTAGGCAAACAAACGCAAACTGAGTTCTAATCAGAATCCGAATCTATTTCTCCTTGTGCAGTAAAGGGAAGGTTTTTAAAGAATTCGTGACATGGCAATATAACTTTTTTCTGACACAAGAAATTCAATGGACTGAAATGAGCCATCGCCAATCAAAAATATCAAAGCAAAAAGAATGACCCTATTTTGTTCTGACCTGCACAGTTACCAGACCAAATTATCAAATTTGACCTGGAAGTCGGAACGCCTTCATTCAGAAAATGGAGCAAACAAGAAGAATTTCATTGGAACCACGTCGGGCTAATCCCTCATGACACAAATACATAAATGCCGTTCCGGTGTCTCCTATATGGATGCCAAAGTTGTAGTATGAGAGCTGCAAAAGATAAAACATATCTGAGTGTGTTAATGTGGTCGCCAATAAAACCTGTTCTAAATCCATTTATAAAACACATACGTTACTATCAATTTCTTAAGAACAGCTGAAATTTTTCCTTAAAGGTTGTTGAGCTTGTTCGGCCTTGCGGTGGTGAACTTCAAGTTTCATTTTAGCGGAGCTACTAAATTTTACATTTGCCCATATTTCACAGTTTGGTTTGTCGCATAAGTTACAGGTAGTGAAGGAACTATTCGAATACAAATAATCGAAGTATTCGATTCTGGCTTGCATTCGAATGCATTCGATTCTCAACGAAGAATTCGAATACAAGAAATATTCGAATGCGCTTACAACGAATTAATCGTCCCTCGAATGCTGGTTGAATCGAAATGAAATATGAATCGGTACAATTCCCCTCAAATGCGAATATAATATAACTTGTTCGATTATGCTGGTCTGCCGTCTGAGTAACAAATATTAGCGGGCTTCGTTTTGTATTATGGTGAAAAATAATCGAAAACGCTAAACTATAAAAAGTATAAAATAGAATAGATACTGTGGTAGTTTTTTAATTGTTGAATATTTTTCTTCTGTAGTAAACATATTATTAACTTTAAACGCGGTAGTCGGCAGGTATGACATACATATTTTTGCAATATGCAGAAGAGGAGGACTTTTGGGAATTCAAATTGAAATGATTAAAAAGTGATGATTTTAGTAAATCTTTAATAAACTTTTACATAATACTAAATAAAAGAACTTTTAACCAATATTTTATTTTTTAATCGTGAATGCTTTCGCTAATCATTTAAAAGATTTTGCTCTTATGCTTAAATGTATCAAGAATGAAGACTTCAAGATCAAACAAACCAGACTCAGAAAATTTGTAAATTTGAATTCGAGAACGTGACTCGAAATCTCGAGAGTTGAATCGCTATGGAAACATTTGGGATATAGCGACTAATCCAAATAATTCGATTCTTTGTATTCGAATAATCACTCGATTCTCAAAACTATTCGAATGCAAGATATTCGATTCTAAAAATCATCCGATTTTCCCTTCACTAGTTACAGGTGTCCACTCTTTGCCGATGGAATTCTGGCTTAAATGTTGAACTGTAAAATGTGTAGTAACCTCAGTGTTTGGGTACACCTTCTTAAAAGCTTTGAATTTCCGATTTGTGTTTAAGTCCGGGCCTAGATACTGCTAAGTCGATTTTGGTCTTGCGTAATGACTGTCTTGGAATTAACATGCTTTATAATACATTCTGTATCAAACGCAGAATATTTTGGTTTCATGTGATTAGTCCACTCATCATTGTAGCAAGTTTCTCCTACTTTCTTCTAGAAAACTAGTATGTTCAATTTTTAAAGGACACAAAATGTTTCTGCAAAAATATTCTTACACACGCGAACAAATTCATTATTATTATCATCAGGAAATGTATAGCTGACTTTGCTTTCGACTTTCCTTTGGATCTCGTAAGAGCCGCGACGACGTATTTCATTCTGGTCAAGTGGATAAGTCCCATTAGATTGTACTTTTCAATTCTCAGCATAAAACTGTTTAAATACGACTCATCGTATTTCGTAATTTACACTTTTACACTTCAACTAGCATGTGCAGGAAAACTACAAAGAGAAACTTCTATTAGACGCTTACATTCAAAATGGCTTCATTTATGTACCAACCTCTCGGGATGGTTCCTGCTTTTCGGGTTTCAAAACACCTTTTCGCGTTTTATACGCTTTTGCAGACAGCCTCTATTGACTCACCTTTTTTTTGGAAGAACCTGTAAGTGAAGACAGTTGCTGATTGTCACAAATTTTTATACATTAAATAAAGACTGCAAACTTAAACTAACGTCGACTCACTAACAAACGCCACCAGGAGGCACTTACAACCCTTTATGTGAAATAGCCTGCGGACATACCAGAAGCGACATTCGTAAGCTTTAACATAACGATAGGCACATATTCCCTTTCTCGGGACATACAGCAGGACACATACGACGTTACTAAGGCAAAACCTTAATATATCAAAAAATGGCACTTACGTGTTCCGTGATTCTCTCAGTTCTTCTTCTTCTTCTTCTTCTTCTTCTTCTTCTTCTTCTTCTTCTTCTTCTTCTTCTTCGAATGCATCTTTTTAATTAACTAAATGACAACCGTCCCTACTGTTCGGAAGCATACACTGCACTCATCAAAACACCAATGTGCAAAACGAAATGTTCCTAACTGTGCATTTTTCAAGTCAGAACAAGTCTGTTTCCAAGACGCGGTAATTTTGTACTATTATTGGTAAACAGAACTAACCTAACTCGACGCTAAGCTGGATATCGACCACTTCTAACTTACTATCTTATCTCCATGAGCGGCCGGACTTAGGTCAATTCTGTAGTAGTCATTGGTGCAGAACAAGCCGATCTCCGATTAAAATTTATTTTAAGTTTATGGTTTAAGATAGGATGGTTCTGCATTCAAATTATAATAATTTAATTTTGAGATAGGATACTTCTTTAGTTGATTGTTTTTCCGGAATTAATATAGGTAGGATAAAGACTACTTCTGCATCAAATCCGTGATGATTTAAACTATCCTGTCATTAAAAACTAAAAATGTCGAATTTTGGAGTTAGGCTAGTTCTGCTCCGAAGCGACGAATCATTTGAATAAAGAAAGTTATATTATGTTCAAGAATTGACTCTTTTAGTACTGTGTGACGAATAAAGGGTCTTGACGCACATGTGCGTCATCTGGCATTAGCGGATAGAATGACACCTCAGAAGCCAGCGACGCGATTATGCGTCATAATAAGATTACGGTTATTTTAACAGATTTCACTCAGAAAATAACAACATATTACCAAGTATCACTTATACTATCATCTAAAAGAAAAAAATGTCATCGGTTTTCGGGGACGACTTCGATTTCCCTTTCGGCAGCGAACGTGTTAAAAAGTACGTCCATCGACCGTTTATGCTATTATTCCATCTTTCTTGCCATCTCTGCAGTCAATTATCTGAAACTAGCTGTTCTTTCTGCCTTTAATATTGTCTCCCTAATATGTCTGGCAATGCTAGTTTTGTATCAATCCATACACCAAGGTATTTAACTGCCTTACTCACATTGATTTCTACTCCTTGGACATTAAATATTATTGGTCTTATCTTTCGTTTCTGTGTCAACAGGACAGCTTCAGTTTTCTCCGGCTCTATCACTAGGTGGCTCTCTGTCATCCAGTTAGATGCGCGTTGGAGGCCTGCGTTAGTCTTACTCATTAGGATCTCCTCGTCTCTTGCAACTACTATCATTGCCACGTCGTCTGCAAAGCCAATTAATTCTACTCTGTCGGACATTTTAGTTTCTAAGGGATCATCATACAAAATGTTCCACAGTGTTGGACCCAGTACCGAGCCTTGTGGCACACCGCTGTTCACGTGGAGGGTTTTCCGGCCTTCAGCTGCCTCTAGTAGTATATTTCGATGAGGCTATGATGCGGATTATGCTTTCATCCGTTCCCCTGCTTCTCATTTTGTCGAGAATTATCTGCCACGACGCGTTATTGAAAGCATTTTTCACGTCTATTGTAATCATAGCACATATCCTACGATGTCGATGCGAATAGTCTTCTGCACTTCCAGCTATCTTGATGACCCTATTTATAGCATCCACAGTTTGTCTTCCTTTTATGAAACCATATTGTCTATCTGATAAGTCCCCAACGCGAGTTAATTCATTTTGTATCCTACCAAGTATTAGGTGTTCATATAATTTACCTTCTACATCCAGTAAACATATCGGCCTATATGATGCGGGATTTTCTACAGGTTTGTCTCCCTTCTTTAGGAGCAAAAGTTTAGCTTTTTTTCCACTCCGCTGGGAAATTAGCACGTCTAGCCAGGTTGTTGTAACAGACAGTACATAGTTTGGTTTATCCTCAGCCAAGGCTTTGATTATTTCAGCAGGAATATATCCGGGTACCGATACTTTATTGATTTTAATTTTACTAATTGCCGCCTTAAGTTCTTCCAAAGAAAAGTTGTGGAACTCAGTCTTGTTGTCGCAGTCAAATATCACAGACTCATGAATTGGAAACAGGCCCAAGGAGCAATTCGCGGCTCATTATGGACTAAGTGTCGACACTGTGTCGACTCGTATATTTGGGCACGATACATTTTTAAGGCACAATGTCGTGTGAACCATTAAAGTCAGTTCAAAGCCTGACAATCTGCAAGAGCTTTTTACTGTTTTATTGTATTTGCTAACCATTTTCAGTTTTAGTTTTTTGCCTTTCTTGAAAACGATATCCGACTTGATATCGAATCGACGATATATAGGTACACATTTCGTTAGGGTCACTAAACTTGCACTTGTGCAGTTTACATTCTGGAGTCTGGGCCGAAGAGGCTCTATAACAATTCAAACCAAGTTTAATCATTTGTGGAGCCAAAGGCAATCAATTCCAAGGTACATATGGAGATTATTGTGCCTACCCAACTCATTTTAGTAACAAAGCGGAAACACAATTTTAGGACAAAATACAGACACACCGAGTCGATTGAGCGTCGACCCAGCTATGTCTGTTGTCGTGTTGTCAAGTCCAAACTTACACAATAAAGAAACATTTTAGACACATATGTCCAAGATGTTGCGATTTAGACACACACTTCCTTTGGACACAATGAGTTGGTTATGTGTCGACACCAACCGAAAAATAAAGGAAACAACAGACACTGTTTCTATTCAAACACAAATATTCGGCAAAGTGTCGACAGTATTTGGACACAAGAAAATTGTGCCCGAGTCCGAGCACATTTTGCTGCTTGGGGGTGATCAACTACCTTTTCCATAGTTTGTAGGGTCAGATTTATTCTTGGAGGGTATCCAAGAAGACCACCCATCACAATCCTATATCCATCGCCCCAGATATCGTTATCTACATCATCGCAGATTCTTTTCCAGTGGTCCCTTTTAGACTTCTTATAGCATTTCTGAGGTCCTTGGTAGGAGGTCCAGAACACTTGGTTCCTCTCCAACTGATTATTTCTCACATTTCTAGTGTATATCCATCTATTCTGAACACAAATCTGTCGAAGTTCTGCAATTTCTGCAAATTCCACAATATACACAATTTCACCAATATACTGGTCGGCGAGCTTTAATAGTTTTTCCTCGACATTGTCTTGACACATATTTCCCCGAGCATTTTGGAGAAGTTGTTGGCAGATGGTGCTTCCGAGTCCACGTGTAACTGCTCCAGGGCAAACTGGAGTTTGTGGCGGTCCAGGTTTTTTACGCTCCAGCCTCTATCTGTTAATATATAAATACTGAGTCGGGCATCGATATTCCAGGCAACCTTAAAAGTTATGTAATTATGGTCACTCAGAGACTCCTCCTCTAGCACCTCCCACTGGGTGATCCTTGATCTAATATTTGCTGTGCAGACTGTTAGATCGAGTATGGAACCGTACCCTTCTCTATGAAACGTTGGTTTATATCCCTGATTTACGACTATTAGGTCGTTTGATGCCATCCATTCGACCATGACCTGACCCCTTCTGTCCGTTTGCATCGCCCACTGCGACGCTTTTGCATTAAAATCACCCGCTATGATGGCTTTTTCGTTTCTTGTGGCGATTAGAAAACCTATTTCTGCCAGAGCTCTTTCGAAACCTTCCAGTTCATCGTTTCCGGAGGAGTAACAACTGTATAACGTAAAATGCCCAGTGTTTACATAGGTATAACCAGGTCCTTGCCCTTGCCCTTGAACAGTAACATCCGAATTCAGAATTGCGTTTCGATTTGGCTCGCTGATGATCAATATTCCTGCCCCATTTCTTGTTGCGTTCTCTAATGCTATGTCATGAGCTAGACAACTTCTGTTGCTATTTATTTAAAGTATTTTGATCTTGTTCATCTGGCTCATCACGATTTTTATCTCCTCCTTTATGCCCCTCTTGCCGGCAGAAAACACAGAATGGTTTTTTGCGACATTGAGAGATAGTATGTTCCTCTTAACCACATCTCAAACACAACGATCCTCTGTCCGATCCTTTGCACTGTTCCTTTTGGTGACCATATTCCCAACATTTAAAACATAAACAATAAGAATTGGCCCATCCAATTCTTATTGTTTTTTTCTGGATCAACAGGTTGGCGTACAACTCTTTTAATTTTAGGGTCACATTTTGTGTTCCAAAATATGCAGGTCTCAGAGCTCTCACCTCAAAAGTTTTGGACCCAATCCCAAGCTCTTTAGAAACAGCCTCTCTAATTTCGTCAACAGTTGTGATTTCATCCATACCCTTGTTATGTACTACCTTACTGTTGAATAGAAGATTTGCTTTGGCCTCTGGAACTCTGCCTTTAAGCTCGTTCTCTAAAATTATTGCTCTGTCTAAGCCAGTCAGCACGAGTTCATCATGTTTGGTCTTCTTAATTGCCGCAATGCCAACGCCTAGTTCACTAGAGTTTATGGCTGATTTGACTGCCTTGAGCATTTCTGAATAGCTCTTACTCTCCATGCGTACAATAACTGCATCTGGCATAGGCTTTTTGGGGCGTTCCACTGGGACTCTATTTTGGGTACCACGATTACTCCTTATTCGCTCTCTTGGCTTCCCCGAGGGTTAAGTTTTCCCTGGTCTGGCTTGTACACGTCAAGTTTTATAGGTATGCCGGAGAGCAAGTACTGGGGCATACGAATGATCACTGCTCCAGTAACATCTCCCATTTCGGGTATCGCAACTCGTTATTTTTTTGTCCTTGATCAATTTAGATTTGATCCCTAGTAGAGATTGGAACAACAGCTTGTCATCCTCGTCACTGGTTATTGATTTGTCACTAAGAATAGGGAAGTGTATCCACCTGGTGATCTGGTTGAAGTTTCCTTTGTTGTCGGGAAATCCCAAAGTATGCGACATCACGGCTACCTCTCCCTCCTTTCTATTTTGTTTTTGCAGCATGTCTTTTCCTCCAACTTTCTCCGAACTTTCTTCGATTTTTCAATCACTGTATGCTTGGATTCTATGTTCTTGGTACAGAACATTGACGTTAAATGCCTCGAACAGTTCATCATTCCATTCTTCCTCGCTTACAGCTTGGAAGTTCATGTAGGATTCATTCATTTTAAGTTGTCTTCTCCTGCATCGTAGTTTTTGTTCCCTCATACATTCAGGGCATTTTGCATAATTATTTTTGGCACCAAGTAGCAGTTCATGGTGTTGTTTCCTCGCTACTGCCTCCAGATCACTAACTTTTTTAAGAAGTCTTTCGTTCTCCTGTCGCAGGTCTGTGCAGTCATTTTTTGCCCCTACTTCTATTGCCTCTTCCAGCCATTCTTTGATTGCCATGGATTTAAGTTTCTCCGTTTGTAGAAACAGCTTACTACTTAGTACTTATTTCGGTATATTCTTTTTTGGGTTTATAGGGTCCTTTTACAGTCCTTTCCAATAGCTCCACTTGAGTAAATATCTGTTAGGATGCTCTTAAGGGCCCTTCCGTTTTTGTTCCAATTATTGACATCTTCCCTAGGGTCATTCTCTGTTCTCTTCCTTTTGGGTGGATTTTCCTGGTTGTGACTGGTTTCCTGCCCTTGTGTATCATGGGTTTTAAGCTTGGGATTCGGTACAGAGAAAGCACGAGGTCTCGTTGGCGATCTTGTTATTGACTCTCCATGACTGATGGGACAGGATTATCCCCAGGATGGGCCTCTTTATTTACTACAATAGTATTATTGCTTCCGGGTTGCCTCTTGTATCCCACGTCTAAAAAAGCGGATCTCGCTCCTTCGGGAGGAGTTCTGTTTATGGAATATCTCCTTTGGAAAGGGTTTGTCTCAACTAATTTTAGGTCAAGGTCTCCAGGGGTGTTCTTATCAAAGATTTCTTCTCTTTCTGTCTCATCTGCTTTGTTTTTTGTTTTGAAATTTAGTGCGTTCATCTTGGTCCCACGAGATGCGGGGAAATATATCGATCGCTTGTAGCAGTGCCCCGTGTGCTACAAGAATGCTCCATTTTCGATCGGGGGATCACCATATCCCTCTTGCGCTTCTTTCCTATTCTGCCCTTTGTATTTTCTGACCCTCTCGTCGGCTTGTAGATGTATCAGAGGGATACCAGCCAGCACCGCTGTTGCCTCTGCTGACACACTTCTGTATGTACTACAAATCCTCATTAATACCTGTCGTTGGGTACTTATAAGTTTCTGGCACAATTTTTCATTTCTGAGTTCCCCCCGCCAAACAGGCGCCGCGTACAGTAACTGTGAGTGAACCACACTGGACAGAACTTTCCTCTTAGACGACCTAGGACTACCAATGTTTGGCATGATGGAGGTAAGGTCCGCTTTTTAGCTTTCACTGCCGATTGCTTCACGTGTTCCGCGAAGGTGAGTTTACGATCAAGCCACACCCCAAGATATTTGACCGCGTCGCCCGGCTTAACCGTTGTTGCATGTATGTCGAATTATACTGATCCCAGTTTTCTTTTTGTAGTAAGTAATAGTGCTTGTGTCTTTTCTGGAGCTAGCTGGAGGCAGTGGTCTTCCATCCACCTGGACACTGTCAATAGAGCGATATTGGCAACATTCATTAGAGTATCTTCTCCTTTGGCCACGACAACCAAAGCCACGTCGTCCGCAAATCCGATAAGGTCAGCTCCATCGGGCAATACCATGTCAAACAGTGTTGGGCCGAGTAAGGAACCCTGCGGGACGCCGGCGCCGCTGTGGACGGGAACGTTCTTGGTCATTCCCTCCGCTTGCAAAATTATCTCCCTTTTCGACAGATAGTCGGCTAGTATCCCCAGGAGGCTTTCATCTATCCTCCTCTTTTTCAGCTGCTCCAAGATGAGCTTCCAGGAGGCACTGTTGAATGCGTTCCTTACGTCGAGAGTTATCAGCGCGCACAGCCTGCAATGTGCGTGCGTGTATTGTTCTGCATCTTTAGCTTTATTGAGCATTTGAGCGATGGCTCCTACTGTTTGTCTCCCTTCTCTAAAGCCATACTGATTCGCAAATAATCCACCAGTTCGCTCTAGCTCCCTTTTGAGTCGTAAGAGAATTAACTGCTCGTACAATTTTCCTTCCGCGTCCAATAGGCATATAGGTTTTGTAGTATAACGTACCCGGGTCGATTCAAAATAGTTGAATCAGATAAGTAAAATTGTGGTTTGCCCTTATTTTGCCAATGATCGTCAAATTAGATTAAAAAGAAATGGATTAAAGAGGACCAATACCTACGTTGTGTTATTATTATATCTTGCACAATTTTACTCACTCATTATGCGCTTCAACGGAACATATTTAGGGAAACTTGAGGGAAAGGTGCGTCATGTAAATTAAACCACAGATTCCTAATACGCCTAATTTATTAAAGAAAAGCGTGCCGGACTCAGCCTGGAATTCACGAGGGGAAAGAGTACGGCAGAGAAACCCTCGATCTTAATTCCTAAACCGAATTATGCTGTATAATCTATTAGTATTATAATTAATTGAATTACTGTCTCCCGTACCACAATTTGTAGTTCTACACTTGTAACAAAACATTTAAAACTGAAGAGATAGCTCTTCGGTCGGGAATCGAACCCGAGTCTCCCGCGTGCCAGACGCGGATGTGATAACCACTACACTACCGAAAAGGGGTGTTAGTCAGCCAGTCGCCGCTGGAGGGTACTGAGGTCCTGGGATACGGAGGCTACTCAGCTAAAGTTGAAATTAGGGCCAATATCTCTAGAATGATCATTACATTTATAACTAGGATATTCTCCCGTCAGGGTAGGAAAATGTTAGTAATTTCACAAAAGCTCTTACTTGCAATCACAGTCATACTAAAACCAAAATTCCAGCACGGAAAGACAGCAAACAATACATTTTTGTTTTCATTTACAGCAGTGTTGTTCACAGCATAAAACGATTTCATTAAATATACACCATCAAATATGAGTTATCAATGAGAATAAAAGAAATAATAATTGTGCAAATTATGTCAATAACAATATCAAAATATACACACGT
>MU186085.1:63632-84590 GCA_016904865.1 Pissodes strobi | reverse complement strand
ATCAAATATTAATTATCAATGAAAATAGAAGAAATATTTATGCAAATTATGTTAATAACAATATCAAAATATATCTGTATGTTATGCCATCAAATATTAATTATCAATGAAAATAAAAGAAATATTTATGCAAATTATGTTAATCTCAATATCAAAATATATCCACGTGTTATGCCATCAAACATTAATCATCAATGAAAATAGAAGAAATACCTATGCAAACCATGCCAATAACAATACCAAAACATATCCGCATGTTACGCCATCAAACACTAACCATCAATGAAAATAGAAGAAATATTCACGCAAACCACGCCAATAACAATATGAAAATGTATACACATGCTAGGCCATCGCATATCAATCATCAACGAAAATAGAAGAAATATTTACGCAAATAAGGTGTATAACAATATCAAAATATATATACAGGTTAATACCATCAATTATGAATTATCAATGAGTATAAAATATATAATGGTACAAATTATGTTAATAACAATATTATGAGTTTCATTTTACCGACTTGTAATGACATAATATTGCAACACAGAAGCAAAACAATTCACCAAAATAAACCGTACACCCCGCTGGTTTCTGACTCTCTACCTTTCGTTCTCCAGCAACACCCTTCGGATCTCCTCCAAAAAACCTCGCAAAAACTCGACTTCAATTTATAACCTGTTCCCACCCTTCACATGTATAAGGGGTGTCCCAAAATATACACATACATAGGGTGTCTCAAAAATTAATGTACCAGGTCCAATGAAACAGTATTCCAAAGATGTGGGTTATCTCAGTTTATACGAGGCTGATTCGTTCATAGGCGTGGTTCCTTTTCGGTGTAAAATGAGCGCCGCTTATTTCCACTCTCCTGGAAACTTTGTTTGCTCTGCTAACGAGTTGCAAACCGAAAGAGTATATTCCGGTTTTTGTCTTACAACTTACTTTACTATTTCGCTGGGTCCCGATGCTTTCCGCATTTTCATTTTACTGGCGCCTCCTTTTAGTTCATCGACGGTAAACATTGTAAATATCAGTCAGTTTCAAAGTTATCATGTATGGGAAATAAGTGGGTGGCAATTTTCTATCTATCTATCTATCTATCTTTTTTTTTGCGTAGGAACAGTACGCTGATCACAAGTGGCCACCCTCGAATCTAGGTCATCACCCTGGTACCGCTTTCGCATTCCTTCAAAATGATAACCGTTTTAGGCCGTTTCCTTACTTTCCCCGTCCTATTACGAGATTCGGGGTTAGGGAGCCTCACTCTTAGATTGCTTCTTTGGTGCGTTGGCTATCCTTTTAAGTCCTTTCTTCTCTCTCTTTGGTTTCTATGATCCTACGAATTATTCTATATACATTCTGCCACGAATCCTGTGATGTGGTTAATTCATTCATTATGTTGTCTGCCAGAAGGTTTAATCCTGTGTTTTGTGTATATTCTGCTCGAAACTCATTCCATCTTGGGCACACAAAACGCGTATGTTCTACGTCGTCCGTTCGCTTGCAGTTTTCGCCATCCACAATGTCTCTCTCATATAGATACTTCCTAAAGCAACCGTGTCCAGATAGCGCCTGTGTGAGAAAATAGTCCACTTCGCCATGTGTTCTATCTATCCATGTTTCGATGAATGGTATTAATATTTTTGTCCACGGTCCTTTCTATGTTGTTTCCCATTTATCCTGCCATCCTGCAAGCATCCTTCTATGCGACACTAGCATCCACACCGTTGTACCTGTCTACCCTCTCGTTTATTTGAAATTCCATAGGTGGTATTACTGCTATTACCCCAATTGCCTTAGTTGAGACGGTGCGATATCTACTACATATTCTCAGACACACCAGTCTTTGTAATCGTGCTAGCCTAAGAAGTAGCTTTTTATTCCCTGTCACAGCAACCCAGGCCGGCGTAGCGTAGAGCATCTGGGAGTGCACCACACTAGCCATTACCTTTCTTTTAGATGACCTGGGTCCCCCTATGTTCGGCATGAGGGAGGCTTAGGCGCTTATAGTTTTCTCTACCTTATCGGACATTCTCCTGATATGTTCGGCAAACGTGAGTTTTGTGTCCAGCCATACCCCCAGATATTTCAAAGCCCTGCCGGGCTGCATTTAAACAGAATCTACCATTGATTAGCAATAGGCTCTAAATTAAGGCCCTCATTGGTTATTGCTAATCGCTGGTATGTTTTGTACAAAAATTGCTAATCGCTGGTAGATTTTGTCCCCCTGGCAATAAAGCCATATTCACTGTGGCCAATCGGAGGTAGGATCTGGCTTGTCATTGCTAATCCGCGGTATGTTTTGTCTACACATGCATTATTTTTTATTACTCATTAAGCCAAATCAAAAAACCTCAACTGTCAGGCGCCAATTTCTATTGTAGTAAAAGTACCGACAAAATGGAGTTGTTATAGAAATAAGCAATAAAGCGTAAGTATACCTACTTATAATAGAATAACTGAATCAGTAGGTATTTATAAAATTATAAATAAAACAATTTTAGGACTTACCTACCAGCTTTAATTACGATTAACAACATACATACTCATACATTGAGCAATGCAGAGCCACTTGGTTATTTACCTGCTACTAACGAGCTTAGAAGTGTTTTCGAAATAGTATATTTCATTGCCAGTCCGGAAACTAGGCTTTTCCGGTGCGCGCACGACAGTTTGCGTTGCCGGAAGTCGTGCAAGCACAGGAAAAGCTGTTTCTGGACGTGTAATGAACGATATTTTTCATAATACCTCTCTGAAATCAAAACATAAACATAAAATTATTATAATTTTACGTATCCAAAATCATGTCATAATACATTGTTATTAAAATGTCAGCAAACGTCAAACTTGCAAGACAAACAAGACACAGGTATTTATCTAATATTCATCAGGCATTGCTATGGAAATGTGTTTGTATGCTTTGTTGTAATTTAATAGGCCGCTAATTTTGATGTGTTTGTGACAAGTAAGGTCAGAATAAATAAAATAATTTTACTAAAAATTAGACTATTGACGCTAAAATGTACTAGATTAATTTTGTAGACTGCATCGCTGTATAATTTTAACCCAATTTATTATACTTTATGCTTATTTTGTGACTAAATAACTGCAAATTTAGCACTTAAAAGTAGGGAGCGGGAAAGTTTTACCCGGTCCCTAAAATTAGGGAGCGGGAAAACTTTTCTCGTGCGCACCGGAAAGACTTACTCTCGTTGCTCTACAGAGACGTCGAAAATGATAGTTTTCAGTAGTGATGCCGTCGAGACGAGAGATTCTCGTCTCTCGTCTCGTCTCGTCTCGTCTCGACGAGACGAGAGAGGTATTTTCTCTCGAATGAAATCTCGAGACGAGACGAGAGAAAGATGCTCTCTCGTCGAGAATTTCTCGTTTTTCTCTCGATCTCTCGAGCAAACAATTGGCATAATAATAAAAAAAAAACAAAACATCTTTATGATTTTTTCATACATATAAGTATTTTGGTGATACCTATTGTATTAAATTCGGAGTTAGCATACACATTTTCTACACTTATGGTCGGTTTCCCAATGTCGAGTTAACTCTTAACTCGCGAGTTACCCTCGATTTTTCTATAGAAAACCCGCGGGGGGGTTAAACCTAACTCGTTATTGAGAAACCGGCCCTTAGGGTTTTTTAAGGGTGAAAAATGGTGGGGGTCATTGAAAAAAAAATACAAATGGTGTATTGTTATACCTTATTTGGAAGCTGTTATCGAATACCTTATGATGCCAAAATATTAGATTCATATAACCCTCCAAAACGAAATGTCGCCATTATTTTTTTTATTACATTTTTGCATTTTTGACATGCTCCAGAATCAAAAGGGTTTAACATGGGAAATAAAAAAAGGGTTTGTAAATATTATGCGATTGCTCTTAAAAGTGTAGGATCTAAGATCTAACTATGGCAAGATCTTATAGGATAGGATAAAATAAGATACGGAATGTGCAAGTTGTTTTTTTTTAATTTTAAACCATTTTGATTCTGTCGAATCTCATCAATGTAAATGTTTAAAACGTTGCCATTTTGTTTGAGATAATAATAAGAATAAGAACAAAATATTCTGGAACCTTACTTACTCGATAAGACCTTAAAAATAAAGTATCGCCTTCGCATTAAAAAACTGAAAGATTTTTTTTTCAATTAAAAGAAAATCGTTTATGTAGTAATATTCCCTTTTTCCAAAATCTTAATTTTGGTAAACATTTCCAACAACTTTGCTTTTACCTTTTTTATATTCTTTTTATTTAGATATTATTGCAACCTGTATAAATTCTAATTTATGATCGCGCTAATAAAAATAGTATTCTATTCTTTAATGCGCTTGCCCTAACAACCGTGGCTAAATAAAGTAGGCGGTTTTTAGAAATAAGAACAACAATAGAGATCTTGCCAATTTGCAGTAATATAAAAATTGTAATTAAATTTAAATTCTAATATATTTTCCAAAAGGGTTCAAATTTAAATCGAAATTTAAATTATTTTTTCTAAGAACCAGAAGAATCCTATTTATCATACAGTTCACAATATAAATCGAGGGTGTTACATTTCCATAAATATGTGTTATTGAAAATGTCCCGCACACTTGCTTACCTTTGTCTTACCTCTTTCTATAAAAAAAATTAATAAAACGCCAATCTTAAACATTTATTTTCATTTTAAAGGTACAAAAAAGGTTTTGTTAAAAAACAACCAAAATAAACAAAAATTAACAAAATCTAGTGTTGGTTGTACAGGGTGATTTTTTTATAATGTTCACCCCCTTCAACTTTTTTGAGCTACTGTGTAGAACAAAATTTTGACTGGAAAGCTATAGCGTTTGAGAAGTAGTTTGTGCACAATACATATTTTTCTATACAGGGTGTTGCAGATTGCTTAAAAATTTTACAGCATTTAAAAAAATAAGGTTACTATAAATTGTACACAATGAACACATGAATTTAAAGTATAAAAATAAAATTAAAAAGAAGCAATTAAAAAAATCTATTATTTAAATAATTTTAAATACATTTTCTCTTCTTTTTAAAGCTCTATCGGCCAGAGTAAGAATGTGTCAATAATCTGATTTTTCATACCAAGAAACCCCCGTATGCCAATTTTCAAGGTAATACGCCAAGAAATGCATAAAATATTAAACAAAAACGATTTTTAAAATTAACACCCTGTGGATAAAGAACGGACCTATGTTAATATATACTTTTAATTCATAAAATAACCCAAGGAATAACCCCCTTTAACCCTGTATATTTTGTTATGTTTTATGCTTTTTTAAATTGAATATTTAGTATTTACGAGAGGGTCGAGACGACACGAGAGAAGGGTTCTCTCGAGCGAGAGAAAGCGCAATACAAAAAATTCTTATTATTATTCTTATTATAAATTATTAATTAGTTAAGCCTATGGTTGAAGACCTAACTATTCGACAAAGAGTTGGTTAGATTGAGTTAGATAGTGCATAGGCCGAGGGCCTTATAATTTGCATACAAATAGCACTCAATCGAAAAATTCTTGCCGGGGGCACAGAAAAAGAATAGGTTTAGGCCGAGGGCTTCTCAATACAAAAAATTTTTAATATTATTTTTATTATAAATTATTAATTGATTAAGCCTAGGGTCGAGGACCTAACTATTCGACTTCCCCACAAAGAGTTGGTTAGATTGAGTTAGATAGTGCAGAGGCCGAGGGCCTTATAATTTGCATATTATACAAATAGCACTCAATCGAAAAATTCTTGCCGAGGGCATAGAAAAAGAATAGGTTTAGGCCGAGGGCTTCGCAATACAAAAAATTCTTAATATTATTTTTATTATAAATTATTAATTGATTAAGCCTAGGGTCGAATTTTATACTTTTGCAATTATTATCTTAGACTCCTTCATTGTAACACTGTTCATTGATATACTCAATACATAGAGTTAAGTAACCTCAAGTCTATTATTTGGGCCTCGGACGAACGAACCTGACTCAACTGGTAATTCAAGGGGATATAAAATAGCGCCCATTGGCTGAGTCATTACAGACCTAACTATTCGACTTCCCCACAAAGAGTTAGTTAGATTGAGTTAGATAGTGCATAGGCCGAGGGCCTTATAATTTCCATACAAATGGCACTCAATCGAAAAAATTTTGCCGAGGGCATAGAAAAAGAATAGGTTTAGGCCGAGGGCTTCGCAATACAAAAAATTCTTAATATTATTTTTATTATAAATTATTAATTGATTAAGCCTAGGGTCGAGGACCTAACTATTCGACTTCTCCACTAAAAGTTGGCTATTGACTTACTAAGAAGTGATCGTTTATTATGCCAACTCCAAACTTGTCACCGCCAAATGATAACAATATATATTTTTAATATGGTCGTGGACCTATTTATTTAAAATTGCAATCATGGACTGACTCCTTATTGTCTGCAAAATAGATGTATATTTTACAGGGTGTTAGTTGTTTTGACTTAAATATCACCCGCAGACTATTGTCTGCAAAATAGCTGCATACTTTACAGGGTGTTATGGCAAAACATATTTTGCATTAAGGCCGTGGGCCATACCTTCTGACGGATAGCCGTCTTCTATTCTATCATCACTTGAGCGATTAAAAGACTGTGAGCGAACAGTATATATTTTAATATGGTCGTGGACCTATTTAATTAAGATTGCAATCATGGACTCCTTATTGTCTGCAAAATAGCTGTATACTTTACAGGGTGTAAGTTGGTTTGACTTAATTATCTCCTGAAGACTATTGTCTGCAAAACAGCTGTATAAATACGAAAAAATGCGTTGTGAATTTTTTTCTAGAGCCACTTCAATAGTCCGTCTATGTATTATGCAGCATTTGAGCAATTAGAAGTATAAATAGCGCGTCTTATTACATACTTATCTTCTCTCTTTTAGAAATTGAAAGAAAAAATACCCGAGTATGAAATGTTAGGTGTTTGCTTGCACATCAACGAGGATCCATTTAGTGTGGTAATAATAACACCAATAATGCGAAGAGCCAACAGATTACCGTGTACAATAGTATATTATATACCTAGGTTGAGAAGTAAGCTATTATTTACCGAGCACTTTTATATCCAGAGGCGCGTAGCGCCGAAGGATATAATGTGCGAGGTTAATAATAGCCTTCTCAACCGAGGTATATATAGAATTTTTTTTACTACTAACACTGATATATTACTATATTTGATTCGATTTGATTTTTATATTAGTCATTTTCTACTTATTTTTCAAATAGTTCGAAATATCAGGTAGCCTGGCAGTTCAGTTGTCTAACTGACAGATTGAATTTAATTTTAAATGTCATTTTCCGAAAGATAGAGGCTATGTAAAAGTTAAAACCGTAACGTGCGAATAAAATAATTGGAAAATGGGTGAAAATTTTAGTGAGAGTGATTTAGATATGGAAGTATGTACCCCTCCTGAACTTAGAGAGATAGCAACTACTGCAAGTAGGGATTTGTTGCCAGAAAAATCGAAGAGAGTGTACATTCAAGTATTAATAAGAATACTATGAGGAGTCATGAAAAGTGAGTCATACTGTATATATTTTTTTTACTAATAGCACTGATACAATCCTTATCATTATTTGAATTGATTAGATTTTAAAATTAATCATTTCCTACTCATTTTTCAAATAATCCGAAATGACAACTAGTTGTCAAACTAACAAGTTGGAACTCAAATGACATTTTTCTACAGCCGCGCGCAAAATAACTAATTACTAAATTCAAATGAGATCGCAAAATCGACGAATGCCGTGGATCCTTATTTTGCGCTCTGGCGCAAACATGGAAAAGAGAATTCTCACTTTTTCCGTCGAGTGTGCTATGAATGGTCATGGAAACCGAAGATAAATAAATGACAGTCGTGCGTTTCTTACAGTTTGTTGCTGGCATTCCTGTTCTAAATATGCCCGAAGCCCGAATATAATATGTCAAAACTGAGAGTCATTTGCAAATTTCAGAATAAGTATAGAGCAAAATGTGCATTTAATTTTAAAAAATGCGGCTGTAGGAAAAGTTCCTTGTGTTTTTCGAGCGCAAAGTAAGATTGCCGTTTTCGAAAGATTACTTTCTCAAGCGGCAATCCGTTACCTACTTTGCGCTTTAAACACAGCTTAGTACAATCAGCTAGGACACTCCGCTCGTGAGAACGGTTTGCGCCGATCCTTGCGCATGACGCCATTATGGGGAAGATCACGGCACTAGCGTCGCTAGCGGCTATTTGTTCCTTAGATTTTGAAACAATTGAACATAGGCGTAGTTAAAAGTGTTGATACCGATTTCGTGTTTTTATAACTTGCGATATCATGAGTTTTCCAAAGATGGGTCACGTTTGTGCCGCTAAAGGTTGTAGTAATAAAAAATATAATTGTGATAGGAGCTTCTTTCGGTTTCCTAGCGATAAAAAGAGGTAAGTATCTAATCATAACTACGATAAATGTAATATTTTCACGGCTTAGTACAAAGCTGTGATATTTTGTTGGGTCCACATTTAAACTTGAATATTCTTATTGAAAAGTTCATTATGGGCATGTCTGTGCAAAGCAATGAAGTTTCGTCATATCATGCCATCATTCTTTATGTCATCAACTTACTTCGTAATTATATACTGGTAATAGTTATTTGTATTTTTAGAGCGCAAAGTAACAGATTTCCGCCTGAGAAATAATGTTACTGTAATCTTTTGAAAACAGCAATCTAATTTTGCGCTCGAAAAATTCACAGTCCTTCACAAAGATGCAACCGGGAGGACATTGGAAATGTCGAAGAAGAATGCAACACTTATTAAATTTGCGATCTGAGAAAACTCATAATTGTGTGGAAATATATAGTTGATAGAAGTTTGGGTGAGATCAGGTTAGATTACGTATGTTTAGTTTACCAAAATATACCCAATAAATGTATATTACTTCAAGTATGGTTCTTTTTTACTACTTAAAACGTTATAAGTGTGGTTGTAAAAAGCAAAAGACCATTTGCATTCGATTCGTCTCACATTGTTCGGTCTAACGATATGAAACACGACTAGTCTGTCGTGAGAAACTAAAAGTCACCCTCAGCCACCCTTAACACAATCTAAAGTAAAAAATTACTTTTAGCAGATTACGCAAGTTTAGTTTACCAAAATATACCACATAAATGCATATTACTTCAAGTTTCGTTCGTTTTTGCTATTTATAACATTAGTGGTGGTTGTAAAAACTGCATTCGATTCGTCTCTCAATATCTAACGCGGTTAGTTTCACTTAGTATCAACTTATTTTAGTCATTTGAGTCGGTTCCAATACGCTATAATCAATTTTAATAGATTTGGTTACTTTTGGTTAGTCGTCTAATCAATTTTCGGCTAGTTTCTCTTAGTCGCAACTTTTTTACTTATTTAAGCCGGTTCCGTTACTTTATAATCAATTTTAATAGAATTGGTAACTTTTGGTTAGTCGTCCAATCAACTTTCTGATAGTTTCTCTTAGTCTTAACTTATTTTAGTCATTTGTACCGGTTCCGATACGTTTTAATTAATTTTAATGGATTTAGTTAGTTTTGGTTAGTCGTTCAATCAACTGTCGGTTAGTTTCACTTAGTCTCAAATTATTTTATATTCATTCATTTGAGTCGGTTCCGATCCGATATTCTCAATTTTAATAGATTTGGTTAGTTTTGGTTAGTCGTCTAATCAATTTTCGCTTAATTTCACTTAGTATCAGTTTATTTTGGTCATATGAACCGGTTACGATACGTTATAATCAATTTTAATAGATTAGATTGTATTTGGATACTCGTCGAATCATCTTTCGGTTAGTTTCCCTTAGTCTTAACTTATTTTAGTCATTTGAACCAGTTCCGATACGTTATAATCAATTTTAATAGACTTGGTTAGTTTTGGTTAGTCGTTCAATTAATTTTCGGTTAGTTTCACTTAGTCTCAAATTATTTTAGTCATTTGAGTCGGTTCCGGTACGTTATAATCAATTTTAATAGATTTGGTTAGTTTTGGTTAGTCGTCTAATCAACTCTCGGTTCATTTCACTTAGTATTAACTTATTTTAGTCATTTTGGCCGGAACGTTTCGTCGTCGAATAAACTTTCGGTTAGTTTCACTTAGTCTCAACTTATTTTAGTTATTTGAGGCGGGTCGGATACGTTAAAATCAATTTTAAGAGATTTGGTTAGTTTTGGCTAGTCGTCTAATCAACTTTCGGTTAGTTTCACTTAGTCTCAACTTATTTTACTTATTAGAGCCTGTTCCGATACGTTATAATCAATTTTCATAGATTTGATTAGTTCTGGTTAGCAGTTTCCCATAGTCTTAACTTATTTTAGTCATTTGAACCGGTTCCGATACGTTACGACCAATTTTAATGGATTTGGTTAGTTTTGGTTAGTGGTCAATCAACTTCCGGTTAGTTTCACTTAATCTCAAATTGTTTTACCTATTTGAGCTGGTTCCGATATGTTGTAACCAATTTCAATAGATTTGGTTAGTCGTTCAATCAACTTACTGTTAGTTTCACTTAGTTTACTTATTTAAGCCGGTTCCGATACCCTATAACCAATTTTAATATATTTGTTTAGATTTGGTTAATCGTCCAATCACCTTTCGGTTAGTTTCACTTAGTCTCAACTAATTTTAGTCTTTTGAACCGGTTTCGACGCGTTATAATTAATTTTAATAGATTTGGTTAATTTTGGTTAGTCGTCCAATCAAGTTTCGGTTAGTTTCACTCAATCTCAACTTACTTTAGTCATTTGAGTCATTTTCGATACGTTATAAACAATTTTAATAGATTGGGTTAGTTTTGGTTAGTCGTCAATTCAAATTTCGGTTAGCTTCACTTAATATCAGCTTATTTTAGTCATTTGAACCGGTTACGATACGTTATAATAAATTTTAATAAAGTGAGTTAATCGTCGAATAAGCTTTCGCTTAGTCTCACTTAGTCTCAACTTATTTTACTTATTTGAGCTGGTTCCGATACGTTATAATCAATTTTAATAGATTTGGTTAGTTTTGGTTAGTCTGCTAATCAACTTTCGGTTAGATTCACTTACTATCAACTTATTTTAGTCAGTTGAGTCAGTTGCGATACGTTATAATCAATTTAAAAAAATTTGGTTAGTATTGGGTAATCGCGCATCAACGTCCAGTTAGTATCACTTAGTCTCAACTTATTTTACTTTTTTGAGCCGGTTCCGATACGTTATAATCAGTTTTAATAGATTTGGTTAGTTTTGTCTATTCAACTTTCGGTTAGTTTCACTTAGTCTCAACTTATTTTAGTTATTTGAGTCGGTTCCGATACGTTATAATCAATTTTAATAGATTTGGTTAGTTCTGGTTAGTCGTCTACTCAACTTTCGGTTAGTTTCACTTAGTCTCAACTTATTTTACTTATTTGAGCTGGTTCTGATACGTTATAATCAATTTTAATCGATTTGGTTAGTTTTGGATAGTCGTCTAATCAACTTTCGGTTAGTTTCACTTAGTCTCAACTTATTTTAGTCATTTGAGTCGGTTTCGACACGTTATAATTAAGTTTAATAAATTTGGTTTCTTTTGGTTAGTCATCTAATCACCTTCCGGTTAGTTTCACTTAGTATCTTCTTATTTTAGTCATATCAGTCGGTTTCGATACGTTATAATCAATTTTAATTGATTTGGTTAGTATGGGGTAGTCGTCTAATCAACTTTTGGTTAGTTTCACTTAGTCTCAACTTATTTCACTTACTTGAGCTGGTTCTGATACGTTCTAATCAATTTGAATAGATTTGGTTAATTTTAGTTGGTCGTCTAATCAACTTGCGTTTCCTCTTCCTAGATCTGTGGTTAGTTTCACTTAGTCTCAACCTATTTTAGTCATTTGAGTCGGTTCCGATAAGTTATAATCAAGTTTAATAAATTTGGTTAGTTTTGGTTAGTTGTCTAATCAACTTCCGGTTAGCTTCACTTAGTCTCAAGTTATTTTGCTTACTTGAGCTGGTTCCGATACGTTATAATGAGTTTTAATAGATATGGTTAGTTTTGTTTAGTCGTCTAATCAAATTTCGGTTAGTGTCACTTATTCTCAACTTATTTTAGTCATTTGAACTGGTTCCGATACGTTCTAATCAATTTTAATATATTTGGTTACTCGTCCAATGCACTTTCGGTTATTTTCACTTATACTCAATTTATTTTACTTATTTGAGCGGGTTCCGATATGTTATAATCAGTTATGCATAGACCGTGTCGTCACGTTCACTAAAAATTTTCCGTGTCGTGATGCGACCGTGGAAACTCGCTTTCAAGAATCTAAAGTATTCATCTGAATCGGCTCGCATATTCATAAGTTACCGACGAAACAACCAAATCCATAGGGCGACTATAATATAAATGTTAGTCATAATACCCCTGTTTGGTTTCATTCTTCAAATATTTGATTACCTCATATCTAGCCCTCCGCTCGCTTCGCCCAACGCATGAGAAACAACTACATTTATATTACAGTCATTTATGCGAGCATCTGTTTACGTCGGTAACTTATAAATATGCAACCGGCTCCGATACGTTATAGTCAAATATAATGTTTCTGGTTAGTTTTCTTTAGTCGCCAAAATTCGGTTCGTTTTGATTAGTTTTAACTTACTTTAATTTGTGCAACCTATTTCGAAACATTTTAGCCCGTTGTGGTGCTTTTGGTTACTTTTGATTAGTTTTTTGTTAGTCATTCAATCAACTTTCCGATATGTTATAACCAATTTTAATGTTTTTGGTTAATTTTGGTTAGTCACCAAAATTCGGTTAGTGTGGGTTATTTTTAACTTACTATAATATTTATAATCTGTTTCGATAAGTTTTAGCCATATTTGGTGCTTTTGGTTAGTTTAGGTTAGATTGGGTTAGGTTGGGTTAGATAGTCGTCGTGGGTTGCCGTTCAATCAATATTCAGTTAATTTCAGTTAGTTTTAATTTTAGTCATTTCAATCTGCGCCGATACGTTATCATTGAATTTAATGTTTTTGGGTAGTTTTGGTTAGTCGCCAAAATTCGTTGCCTTTTGGTTAGTTTTAACTTACTTTAATATTTTTAATCTGTTCCGATACATTTTAGCCTTTTTTGGAGCCTTTGGTTACTTTCGGTTAGTCGTTGAATCAACTTTCGGTTAGTTTCAGTTAGTTCCAATTTATTTTGGTAATTTGAACCGGATCCGATAGGTTATAACCAATTTTAATTTTTATGGTTAGTTTTGGTTATTCGCCAAATTTCGGTTACTTTGAGTTAGTTTTAACTTACTTTTATTTTTTTAATTTGTTCCGATTCATTTTAGCCCTTTTTGTGCTTTTCATTACTTTTAGTTAGTTTGGGTTAGTCGTTCAATCAACTTTCGGTTCGTTTCAGGTAGCTTTAGTTTATTTTTGTCATTTGAACCGATTCCGTCCTCAGAAACTGACTAACACGATCTCTCACGTATATTACGTGATGTGCCAAATGTAGCATGCACTTTTTCGTGATTTGATACCTTATAATAGGAAAACAAAAACATTTTCAATGTTAAAACACACAGAACTTTTTCTACAGCCCCATTTTTATAAATTAAATGCACATTTTTCTCTATACTTATTCTGAAATTTGCAAATGACTGTCAGTTTTGACATATTATATTCGGGCTTCGGGCATATTAGAACAGGAGTGCCAGCAACAAACTGTAACGAACGCACGACTGTCATTTATTTATCTTCGGTTTCCATGACCATTCATAGCACACTCGTCGGAAAAAGTGAGAATTTTCCCAAAATATTTGCAGTATCTAATAGTATATTGTGCAACAAGTGTTGAAAATAACACAAAGTGATTTTTCACAGGCTTACTTTTTCTACGACTGCCAATAATATTGATATTATATAATATTTATTATAATATAATATATCAATCATCTTGTCTTTAAATTAAAATTTATAGTTTACAAAGACCATACAAACACTTCTACAGCAATTTGTGTAACTAGTTAATGAGTAGGTATTGAGATGCCAGGGCTGGGACAACGCCCTATCCGGGGCGTCCTTTTGGAGTTTCGCCCTTAATTTTTGGAGTTATTCTTTTAATATCTTTGGAAAAAGGCGCCATTCACCGGCGGTCTCCTCTTATGGCTTTGCCTTCCTTCGGGGGACCCATTTTTTACATATTCGGAAAAGGGAGCATCCGGGGGTGAAGCCCTAAATTGGGGCTCCTCGAGGCCCAGAGCACTGAAAAGGGGCCCCTGGTACGGGGCCCATTTTTCACAGATTTTAAAATGGGCCCCCGGTGTGGGAGCCTCATATTTGACAAATTTGGAAAAGAGGCTGCTCCCTGGGGCGAAGCCCTAAAATGGGGTCCCAAGGGGGGGGGCAAAACCCTAGAATGGGGCCTATGGTACAGGAGTCCCATTTTTACATATATAGAAATAAGGCCCCCGGGGGGCGAAGCCCTAAAATTGGACCCCAAACTTAAAAAGGGGGCCCCTGGTGTGAGAGTCTCATTTTCAACAGTTTTGCAAAAAGGGGCTCCCGGGGGGTGAAGCCCTAAAATTGGGCCCCACACGCCTTGTGCAAAGTATACTTTTCACACGATGTTTGAAATGTCCAGTTTTCAAGAGAAGTTGTTAGTGCGTTTTTGCCGATTTTCAGGGCAATCGTAGAAAAAATTATATTTAAGAGTTCGCATGTACTATACTCTTAAAAATATTAACTTTAATTTTAAAAATATCAATAAAAATAAATTAATCATATGGAGGAATCAATAAAATTATTATAGTGTCAGTACTTTTAGTCACAAACGGTTTGGATGTCAATTTATTTTCGCTTCGCCCTCAAAATAGTATATCTATTATTAAGAAATAAATAATAAAATTATTGTAAAAATATTCAAAATACCCATGTAATAATTGTCTTTTTCACTGATTCCGTTCAAATGTATGTATTTTAGTATTTATTTTAATTTAATTACCTAATGTTTATTTGTGGTTTGACCATATTTTATGTTTGTTTTATTTTTCGACTGGTGAAATTATACTTTGTATAAATCTTCTTAAATAAATTGTGTCTTTGTATTGTTCCAATATGTTTATTAATTTATTTTTCCTTCATGAATACGATAATCACTAATAATCGGCATATCACCTAGCACCCGAGTTTAACCAATAACCTGATAATACGGTACTGTAAATCAAAAATAAAAAAATCCTCCCCGGTGCCAGAGCGACAGCGCGAGTTTTGCCTATCTTGCATCTTTTTCTGTTCCGGTCCAATACTTCAAAGGTGCCGGCCGAGAGACTTCCAGCTGATTGTTGTACTAAGCTGTGCTTTAAATACACAAATAACTATTTCCGTTTCATTATTGACCTACGTTTTTTTTTAATATTATTATTTACCTAGGGTGAGAAATGTTACTTCTCATTTGAGGAATGGGGTAAATAATGGTGATTTATCATGTTAGTAGTAAAAAAAAGATATTATTTTTATTGATAGTACATCTTCATGCGATGCTGAAAATCACGTCATAACGTTTGTTCTAAGAGTAACATCTGCTGGAACAGTGTACGTCTGGGAGTTTTCATAACACAAAATCAAACATCTTCGGATTATATATCTGGGTTAAGTGGTATAAAAAAAATTCTTGGAGTCAATGCTTTTGGCGGTGTCTGCCCAAAATCTATAATGACAGATGATAGTGAAGCAGAAAGACAAGCTCTCCGTGTAATATTTCCTGCATCAAAACTTTTACTCTGTTCTTTTCATGTGACACAATTCATCTGGAGATGGTTATTGGACAAGAAACATTCTATTGAAAAAGAAGATCTTCCAATTTTATACAGACAATTCAAAAACATACTAATCCCTTATCGAAACTGCAGAAAATAATTTTAAATCCACCTTATCAATATAAATTAGTGTTAAGTACCCAAATTGGGCATCTTATTTGCAGACGTACTGAGAGCGACGACATGAATGGTGTTTGGCATACAGGGATAGTAGCACACACGGCAATCAAACTAACAACTTTTCTGAAATATGCGTGCATGCGGGCATTGCGCATGTGCAGGTGGAAACCTCGGAAAACTGTGTAAGCATCAGGCTGCTGTGTTTTCTTTTTATGCTGACCCTATTGCAATTGACGCTAATGATAGATACGCGATGGCAATTTTCGCACTAGGTGATAACGCTAAGGAAAAGGATTTTTATGCACCACTTGTTGAAACCAGGTCTAACTGCTCAAATAATCCAGCTTTAAATGATGAAGTAGTTTTAAATCATGAGCCTATAAACACCGGAAATGAAAATTCTGAAACACTGTCAGTCCTAGAATACAAAAATTCTAATGATAATGAGTTTGAAAATTTCCTTGGTGCATTACGAGAACAACATACTAAGTTTGGTACTTGTAAGGTACTTTTAAACAGATGTTTAAAAAGGCTCGATAAAGTTAAAACAAAAAATAGTTGGGATACATTTTTAAGTACGTGCGGTAGTACTTTTGGTCTACGCAATCGATCTGATGCTTCAATAAGAGCTCAGCCAACATACATCTCCAGAAGGAAACCAGGTGTAACCAGAGGCAGTAAGCGTCGACCAATAGGTCGACCAGCAATTGGTGAAAAAACAAATCCAAAAAGGACAAGAAATCTTGCTTTGAATGTAAATAAAAATATACCAAATGCGAAATCGCACTAAACATAAAAGTTTAGCTGTAATAATTTAAAATGTTTTGTATAAATGATAAAATAATAAAGCCTGTAATATTCCATATCTCCTCTATTCATCAAAAACCTCATAGTCATATCTGTAACAAATATCTACCTATTCGCAGCGATAGACGTGCATGTGTTTAGACAAAACATACCGCTAATTAGCAATGGCAAGGCAAATCCTACCTCCTATTGGCAACAGTGAAAATGCTTATTACCAGGGAGACAAAATCTATCCGCGATTAGCAATTTTTGTACAAAACATACCAGTGATTAGCAATAACCAATGAGAGACCTTAATTTATAGCCTGGTAGATTCTGCCTAAATGCTGCCGGACTTGATCATAAAATGAACTGGCTGCATCTTACGTTTTGTAGTAAGTTATGCAGCTTCCGTCTTTTCTGGCGCCAGGCTCATTTGATTTTTTTCCAACCAGCAGACCACTCTCAGAAGAGCAATGTCTGCATTGTTTTTGAGTATTTGCTCAGACCGGGTCACTACCGTCAGTGCTACGTCGTCCGCAAAACCGATCAACGTGACTCCTTCCGGGAGTTTCACTCCAAAGAGGTCGTCATACAATATGTTCCATAGTGTCAGTCCCGAAATAGATCCTTGTGGGACTTCACTACTGATCTCGATGTTCTTCGTCTGACCTTCAGCCTCTAGGATAATTGCCCTCTCAGACAGGCAGGATGCTATCAAGTTGACTAGACTCTTTTCCACTCCTCTTTCCAGCAACTTGTCCAGGATTCTTTGCCATGAAGAGCTATTAAAGGCGTTTTTTACGTCAAGCGTTATAACGGCACATAGCCGTCGGTTTTGAGGTGCAAAAGCAGCAGCCTCTCTTCCTATCCGAATAACCTTGTTTATTGCGTCTGTTGTTTGCCTTCCTTCTCGGAAACCATATTGTTCTTCTGCTAGGCCTTCTTTTTTGGTTTATTTCCTGCTTACATCTTATCATGATCCGTTGCTCGAGGAGTTTACCTTCCACATCGAGAAGATACCCCGGTCTATAGGACGAAGGAGAATCTACTGGTTCCGGATTAGTACCAGTCTTGCCCTTTTCCAATCGGTAGGAATAGTTCCATAGCGTGCCATATCATTATACACTCTCAGAGTGTATTCACTGCTGCTGGATGCCACTTCCCGCAGCACCTCCGCAGGTATATTCTGTGGTCCGGGAGCTTTGTTCATTTTCAGTTTACTGATTGCGATCGTTAGTTCCTCTTCCGTAAAATCCGTAAATACCGCAGTTCTGTTAAAATCAAAGCATACTGGTTTATGTAGAGGAAATAGGTGTTTGACTACCTTTTCTACAGTCTCCATCTTCATATTTTGATTGGGGGAAAATCTCATTAACCGTCTCATTACGATCTTATATCCATCGCCCCAGATGTCACAATCCAGTTCGTCACATAGGTCTCTCCAGCACTTCTTTTGGCTACTTTAATGCTGTTTCTAAGTATTTTCTTACTGGTCTTGTATGGCTCATGTAGGTGGAGTTTTACTGGAAGAGGGGAGTTGTGTGCGTGTCTTGTGAAGAGTCTTCTATTATTATTGCATTCTCGGCGGAGCGCATCAATTTCTTCCATACACATTATGGCTTTTTTCCGCATTGAGCGGCTACATACTTCTTTTAAAGTCCCGGAGAAAATTTCACTTGGATTTGCTGCTGCTGTAAGTTGTCTATAACCTCTGCCAATGCTTGACGAATCTTGCCTTTATCAAAGCTTTTCATTTGCCATCCTCCATATCGTAGTTTGTAGCCTGTAATTGTCTTCGCGTTGGTTACCTTACAAAGGATATACTTGTGATCACTCAGACTTTCTTTATCACATACTCTCCAGTTTCTTACTTTTGTTCCTAAATTACTTGTGATAAAGGTTAGGTCAAGTATCGAATGGGAATCATTTCTCTGAAAAGTTGGTGTATTGCCCGTATTGACACAGATCAGGTCGTGTTCTGCTGACCATTCTGACAAGATATTTCCTCTCTGGCCTCTCTGGTCTGTATTGTTCATCCCCCACTGTGGAGATTTCGCGTTAAGTCCCCCACTATGATGGTTTTTTCCTTATTTGATATAATATTGCTACCTATTTCTGAGAGAGTTTCCTCCAGTTCCTCTAAGACCCTGTTTGGAGAGGCGCAGCAGCTATACAAAACGAAACAGTTTGTCTCGACAAATTAAAAATCCATGTCCTCGGCTCTGTGCTTTAATTATTATGTTTTTATCCATAACTTTTATCGCAGTATCTGGTCGGTCGTCTTGAATCCAATCTTTGCGGTTCCTTATTGATTTTACATTAGGTTCGCTTAGCGCTCTTATGCCAACGTTTTCTTCTATTGCAGTTGCTAGGCCCATGTCATGGGCTGGACGACTTCTGTTTGTATTAATTTGTAGGCTCTTGATCATTTATAAAATCTGTTCTTTGTACTTTTGGGCATCTTACACTGCCAGATTGATGTTCTCCTTTGTTGCAATGAACGCAGAAGGGTTTATTTTTGCGCTCTTGAGCATTGTGTCCCTCCTTTCCGCATTTCATGCAAAGTTTTTGTCTATCTGGACCTTCACACTGCTCCTTTTCATGCCCTTGTTCCCAGCATATAAAACATTTTTTGTTCTCACTCTCTCCTCAACCTCGCATTTCACCCAGCCTATTTTCGTACTTTCCATCTGGACAAGCCTTCTCGCATTTTCGAAGTTTAGAATCACTGTGACGTTTCGTCTACTTCCAAAGGCAGGACGTAATGACCTAACATCGATTGAGTCTGGTTTTATATTAAGTTCTTCCGATACTGCAGCCACTACTTCCTCTATCGTAGTCACTTCATCTAAACCTTTTATGTGCAGGACCCTTGTATCTACCACCAGGGATACCATCATATTTGGGATTATCCTAGTTAACTCCTTTTGGAGGATTTCCGCTTTATGGGATCCATTTCGGACAGTTAGCAATAGCTCTCCTTTTCTTGTTAGAAAGCCCCCATTTATAATATGGGCTTTCTATAGGGCGAGACCAATCGGGACAAAAACTTCGTAACGGTACGTCGGATCGCTCTGAAACTTATACCAATCGATTTGGAATCGAAAAAAAAAATTTTGATTTTTTGTCTGTATGTGTGTGTGTGTGTATGTATGTGATGGGATCGACTACAGGTCGCAATTTTGAAGATAGCGACTTGAAATTTGGCACAGAGGTAGAGATCCACGAACCCTCGGACCCTATTGATTTTGGTTACGATCCGTTAATATACAGGGTGTGAAAACAGGACAAGTTACCGTTTTTTGGCATTTTTGCCCGTGTAACAAGGACCAACTTTTCTTTTTTTTATGTCAAATGAAAATATTCGGTAAGATACGCATTTTAGTTCCTTTGCTCTTTTGCTCTAATTGTTATACAGGGTGTGGAAACAGGACAAGTTACCGTTTTTTTGCATTTACATGTCGCCATTTTGAAGATAGCGACTTGAAATTTTGCATTGAGGTAGAGGTCCACAAACCCTTGGAACCTATTGATTTTGGTTACGATCGGTTTATATACAGGGTGTGAAAACAGGACAAGTTACCGTTTTTTTGCCATTTACAGGTCGCAATTTTGAAGATAGCGACTTGAAATTTGGCATAGAGGTAGAGGTACACAAACCCTCGGAACCTATTGATTTTGGTTACGATCGGTTAATATACAGGGTGTGAAAACAGGACAAGTTACCGTTTTTTGGCCTTTTTTGGCATTTTTGTCCGTGTAAACAAGGACCAACTTTGCCTTTTTTTCATGTCAAATGAAAGTATTCGGTAAGACACGTATTTTTGTTCCTTTGCTCTTTTGCTCTAATTGTTATACAGGGTGTCAAAACAGGACAAGTCACCGTTTTTGCTTTTTTTGTCCGTGTAAACAAGGATAATATTCTTTTTTTATGTCAAATGAAAGTATTCGGTAAGACACGTATTTTTGTTCCTTTGCTCTTTTGTTCTAATTTTTATACAGGGTGTGAAAACAGGACAAGTTGCCGTTTTTTGGCCATTAGAGGTCGCAATTTTGAAGATAGCGACTTGAAGTTTTGCATAGAGGTAGAGGTCCAAAAATCCTCGAAGCCTGTTAATTTTGGTTACGATCGTTTAATATACAGGGTGTGAAAACAGGACAAGTTACCGATTTTTGGCATTTACAGGTCGCAATTTTGAAGATAGCGACTTGAAATTTGGCATAGAGGTAGAGGTCCACAAACCCTCG
>MU186085.1:41305-54648 GCA_016904865.1 Pissodes strobi | reverse complement strand
CAAATGGCATGAAAAATAAAAGAATGGAAGATTATCGAGCAAAGCTCAAGGAAACAAGTCTACAGGCCTTCATTTCAAAGGCGACTGCGGTGGTCCTTTAGTTTTAAGGGAAACACACCAACGACGAGATCCATAAAAGAGTAAAATCATAAAATATGAATTTATAAATTAAATATTTAAATAGTGAAAACTAAAAAAATAATGGTAAAAGCCGTCTTAATTTTAATTATTTATTTGTTGAATAGCATTTTTTAATTCTAATACGAGTTAGGTATACGCGTTAAATTATTATGAATTTGAAATGTATCTATTGTTAAGTAATATTCAATTAGTCTCAACTTATTGTCCTCATTTGAACCGGTGCCGATACAGTGTAATCAATTTTGATAGATTTAGCTAGTTTGGGTTAGTCGTCCAATCAACGATACGAAAATTCCGTAACGCGAGACGAAAACATAAACCATGTCGTGACGTGGCCTTGAAAAATCACTCTTATGAAACCAAAGAAGTATAGTAAAAATGAGGTTCCGAAGTATTATATTATTATATATTTTTAAATACATTTTAGGTAATTCCACTATTATTGCTATCTTTGAAACGGTCACAGCTACAAAGTTGATTAAATTAGAAAAAGTTGCCATTATTGATGCCTTTTCAAGATCGATTTGCAGTGTTGTTAAATTCTTGTTAGTTTCTGAGATAGCAACAGTGGTATCACCTAAAAATGACAATTCTTTTGATGACTGCCCCTTTCTAGCGGGGAAAAAACAAGTTTGTTACCACCTCCTTCAAAGACCCAGGAGTAGTTAGGGGCTGAGCGGTCTTTCTCCGCTAAGATGGGTGTGTGATGGTGTGTGGGTGTGTGTAGGTGTGTCACCCAAAAGGGAATCGGCGAGGCCGATGAGAAGTTCCGCGCGCAGTGTATGGAGGCGACTCAGAAATGAACCTCAATATCCTTAGATACCTTTACTTCGTGAGGTCGGCCGCAAGAGGTAAAGTCAACATGGATCGCTTGCCCCCAACCACGAATGCTGAGAAATAGCACGCATATCATGCGCTCGCTATAAATTGGTTCATTAATAGCTTAGTGTTCTGTAGCCAAAGTTATGCAGATATGCATACACTTTCACGGTCTGCTTCCTTTTTGCTTTTGTTCGTTATGCACTAACGATTACTTATGTTCGGCCGATATAAAATATTCAGATAGGCAATGAGAAAAATAATTATCGATTTTGGTTAATGTCTCCATTTATCAATGCAATTAATCCATACAACAAAAATTTCCAACCAAGACTTCAGTGCGGTCATACTGAATTTTATGCAAAATTCGCGACTTTACCGATACCTACATTTTATTAAATATTGTTAAGAGAGTGCTTTGGAATTAGCAATGTACAATAACGTCTTCTCATTCTTTACAGATACAAAAGTGGTTGGGTGTAACATAAAACCCGACAGACTTGGGATGGAGAATGCACGAGATGAGACTATTGCCTATTATCATGACGATTGAGGCAGCTCCGCAAACACTCTTTTAATTCATCTCCTGTAAATACAAAAAGGGATACGTGGGGTGCTACAGCTGCCGCAAAGCCGGAATGTCCGGCTTTGTGTACATTGTGCGATCACAAATGAATGTGCTTCAAATCCTGCCAATGACACTGGTCGATTCAAGGAGGAGGCTGATATCAAATTGCCAACACCAATGACAACACTATCATCAATGGAACTTCTTCCTGGGACCTCTCGAATCGATAATAACTGAAATTGCTGTTGTGAATATTTTTAGCCATGTTTGCATACAGTTTATTTTACAATAAAGCGTTATAATTATAATTTCAATATACAATAATTTTTCTGACGAAAAACGTTTAACTTTGAACAAGAGCCTATTGAATGGTACATGAAACGATGTTACTCGACTTTTAGCCAAAAAGGCATGTTTGTTCTACCCGTTTTTTTTGCTTGATAAATACCCTGCAAATTTCATTATAATGAGTTTTAATCGGGGGCGCCTCATTTTGCCTATACATATATATCTCGGAACATAAAAAAACTTAAAATTTGCACTTTTTGAAAGTATGCTCTATTTTCGAAAAGCTGTATCACAGTAACTATTTAGCGTAAAAGTGCGATTTGAGTCTCGTTTTGTAGCAAATTTAATCCACTTTAAAAAAGAAATGTATACTTTTTTCAAACAACTAAATAGCTTAGGAGATAATATTGTCGAAAAACCAACACAAGTGGCAAAAAATCGCTGTTTTTCGACCACCACTCAGTTAGCACAGGCTTCTCAGAGTTGCAGATCTGGATTTATACTACCAGTTTACCAGTATTATTATTCCTGCATGTTAAGGAACTTCGACTGCTGCTTCAGGTGTTGGATGCTTGCCAAAAATATGCCCCATATTTGCGCAACAACCGACCCCGACGCAGAGTGAGCTGTTACACTTATTATGACTTTTATATGAATTTTTCTCGGTTTTAAGATCCTTTTTGTCTGAGTTTTAGCATTTGACTTTGACAAAACACACAATCAACAAAACCGCTAATGCTCCATTTAATGTAGGTTCCATGTAAACTTTGATTGTACTATAAGTAAAAACTCTCAGATAAGAACTAATAATTATTATTCTCAAAAATATCCAGAAAAGGGGTTTCAACAAGCGACCTTCAAAAATATTAGTATCAACTATATGTTTTTCGCCTCAGTGACCACCCCATCAGATATTCACCACTACAGAAAGACCGCCTGTAAAGTGAGTACAATTAACAAATAAACAACTACGTTCTAATAATATAATTGCCTCAAAAAATTACACCGACGACATAATTGCACGGCACCTATGACTTCGTTGAATCAGAGGCGGCCACTGATGGTCAATGATTGTCGTTTGGTTCCGACTATTATTTGTTTCCGCTCGGAAACAATAGATCACAAATTGGATACCCAAAAGTCGGCTTCGCAAATAAGAAAATCGGTTTATTTCGCTTTTGATGTCGATGACAGATGTAATTATTGAGTATGACTGAAAGATGAAGGTAGCAATATACCTACTTGCTAGACGTATATTAGCCTAGAAAAATTCTTAAGATAAATATCTACGATCCAGTGTGTACCAAAAACCGTTAATTACCGAAGGGAGAATAAATGTATCTCTTTAGTGCGTGACTATTTTTCGCAAGTCAACAACCACGCTACTTTATTCATAGTAAAACAGTTTTAGCAAATATGGTTGTTTTGATAAGATGTTTTATAAGAGATGGTATCCAATGACTTTGGTTATGACTATGACTGATAGCTAAAAGAGAGTCTGCATTCAATTCAAACCGCTGAACATTAACATACTAGGTCGGGTTGGTCTAGAGAATTTTTGGTGAGTATTTTATTCGACTTGGTGTAGTATGTTAATGTTAAAATTTTTGGTCAGTTTTCGTATTTATTAATCACTTGCAAATTATTTTATAAGCAAGGCCTGTTGTATAGAATAGTGGAAGTTTTAAAATATTATCCCTGAATAGTTTATTCGAAATGTGTTAAATAATGTTACAATTTACGCTGCAGACGCATATAAAAGCTAATGACCTTAATATATATTCTTTATTAAGATATTTCAATGCCTTAAGCGGATTCTGCAGTAAAAGTATGCAAGTATTTTGAAAAGTTACGGGAGTTCCAGGGTTACTTCTCCCGCATCGAGTCTTTTGGTCAAAAACTTAAATGCGACTTATTGGCAATTTTACTGGATCAAATAGCTTAAAATAGCCCAAAAAAGAAATTAGAAATAATTTAAGAATTATGTTGTCATTTTTAAACAATTTCCTTGTACCACTAGATTGTAAGATTAAACATTAACAATATCGAAATATTTGTGTTAATATTATTATTAGATTGATTCGGTCAATATTTGAGGAAATCCGTAACTAATAAGTTAAGCTGGAAATAATATCAAATTTAATTTTACTCTATAATTCCATTACATTAAATTTTTATAATGACATGTTTGGCTGATTAGTTAGATGTTGAAGCTTCGTGAGAAGAATTTGTATTAAAGCAGTAATAATCTTTTAAATAGATTGCTCAAATGGGAGTTTTTCACATGAATAATTTTTATTTATTATTTGCCTAACTTGAAGCGAAACTATATCGTCACTCAGGGAATAAGGCGTATTATTCTATCTACAATATTTGGGTGGAATATTCAAGTATAAGTGAAGAGATCTTTTACATGTCTTTTTGGGTATTGGAAAAAATGTTAAATACGACAATTGACCATCGAATAAAAAATTAAACATCGATTTTCTTGCTAAATTGGATGGTATAATTTTTATCGAATTTTTAATTCCAAGAGAAGTTCTAGACATACTTTCTATAACATACATTATGCGGTTTCTCAGTCGTTTTAAAATATTTATGTCAAGATTGAAAAGAATACTTCACCATTAATTTGTAATTTTATTTTTATTCAAAATGAGTTATTCTATTAACGAGATATAAAATGGTAAAATTATATTCAAAAAATAACAATTACGGCTCAAAGACGATATGAAGAAATGATTGAAGAGTGGCAAAGAGCTGCATGATTAAATACCACAATAAAAAGACTGAGGAATTCAAGGCAATAGAAAAAGTGGAAGATAATGAAATAAAGAAAGAAATCTAGCGATTTTGTTATATTTTCAAGAGAGTCCAAGAAACTCAATTGCCGATTGTGTGCAGTATCTCAGATATGGAAGAGGAAATAGAGACGTAATTATACCCATTTATAATTACGTCACTTTTGTTTATATTTGTATAGTATATTTCAAACAGCTGTGACGACTAATTTTTAGGAAAAAATTGTATCTAATCATTGTTTATTTCTTATTAATAATCATCCTTTATATTTTTACCGTCACTGTCAAGCAATAGCATAAATTAGTAAGTTTATTTAAAAGCTATTTTTTTAAGTTTAAAAAAATGCCGCGGAAAAGATATAATAATTATAATGAACAAACGCAGCTAATAATATTAAATATATTAGCTATTTGTCAACTGGAAAAGGTACAAGTCCGAAACGGAATCGCTCTTGTAATATGACGAGCAGTAACTGCAACTAAATTGAGTCCTACACTAATTATGAAGATTGGACCGGTTACGATACGTTAAAATCAATTTTAATGGATTAGGTTATTATTGGTTAGTCGTCGGTTAGTTTCACTCATTCTCAACTTATTTGAGTCGGTTCCGATAAGTTAAAATCAATTTTAATAGATTTGGTTAGTTTTGGTTAGTCGTCTAATCAACTTTCGGTTAGTTCCACTTAGTCTCAACTTATTTTATTTATTTGAGCCGGTTCCGATACGTTATAATCAATTTCCATAGATTTAGTTAGTTCTGGTTAGTTGTCCAATCAACTTTCGGTTAGTTTCCCATAGTCTTAATTTTAGTCATTCTAACCGGTTCCGATACGTTATAATCATTTTTAATGGATTTGGTTAGTTTTGGCTAGTCGTCAATTAACTTTCGGTTAGTTTCACTTAGTCTCAAATTATTTTAGTCATTTGAATCGGTTCCGATGCGTTATAATCAATTTTAATAGATTTGGTTAGTCGTCTAATCAACTTTCGGTTAGTTTCACTTAGTCTCAATTTGTTTTACTTATTTGAGCCAGTTCCGATACGTTATAATCAATTTTCATAGATTTGGTTAGTTTTGGTTAGTTGTCCAATCAACTTCCAGTTAGTTTCACTTAATAACAACTTATTTTAGTCATCTGAACCAGTTCCGATACGTTATAATCAATTTTAATAGATTTGGTTAGTCTTGTTTAGTGGTCCAATCAACTTTCGGTTAGTTTCACTTAGTCTCAACTTATTTTAGTCATTTGAAACGATTGCCATACGTTATAATCATTTTTAATAGATTTGGTTAGTCGCCAAAATTCGTTTCGTTTTGGTTACTTTTAACTTACTTTAAATTTTGTAATCTATTCTACACATTATAGGCCGTTTTGGTGCTTTTGGTTAGTTTTGGCTAGTTATTCAATCAACTTTCGTTTAGTTTTAGTTAGTTTTAATTTATTTTAGGCCTTTGAACCGGTTCCTATACGTTATAACTGTTTTTAATGTTTTTGGTTAATAATTTGGTTATTTTTCTTCCTTTAATATTTTTAATCTGTTCCGATACGTTTTAGACATTTTTGGTGATTTTGGTTACTTTTGGTTAGTCCTACAATCAAATTTCGATTAATATCGGTTAGTTTTATTTTATTTTAGTCATTTGAACCGGTTCCGATGCGTTATAACCAATTCTAATGTTTTTGGTTAGTTTTGGTCAGTCGCCAAAATTTGGTTAATTTGGGTTAGTTTTAACTTATTTTAATATTTTTAATCTGCTCCGGTACGTTTTAGCCCATTTTGGTACTTCTTGATACTTTTGGTTAGTTTTGGTACGTCGTTCAATCAACTTTCGGTTAATTTCAGCTAGTTTTAATTCATTTTAGTCATTTGAACCGGTTCCGGTACGTTATAACCAATTTTAATGTTTTTGGTTAGTTATGTTATTCGCTAAAATTCGATTAATCTGGGTTAGTTTTAACATACTTTAATTTTTAAAACTGTTCCGATATGCTTTAGCCCTTTTTGGTTAGTTTTGGTTAGTCGTTCAATCAACTTTCGGTTAATATCAGTTAGTTTTAAATTATTTTATTCATTTGAACCTGCTCCGACACGTTACAATCAAATTTATTGTTTTTGATTAGTTTTGGTTAGTCGCCAAAATTCGGTTGGTTTTATTTTTTTTTAAATCTATTCCGATACAATTTATCACTTTTCGGTGCTTTTGAGTACTTTCGGTTAGTTTGGGTTAGTCATTCAATCAACTGTCTGTTAGTTTCAGTTAGTTTTAATTTATTTTTGTCATTTGAACCGTTTCAGTCCGCATAAACAAACTAACACGATCTCTCACGCGTATGACGTGATGTGGCAAATATAGCATGCACTTTTTCGCGATTTGATGCCCCATACTAGGAAAACAAAAACATTTCCAATGTTATGTTTTCTGTTTAGAGTTCCTACTACAAATACCTAAAAGTACAAAAATATATATAAAAAAGTGGTAACCAATCGTGCTGTCGTCCTTTAGAGTCCCACCTGCGCGGCCCCAAAAATTCACAACGAAGCAATATGAGCCTATAAAGGAATGCAATATACCAATTTAACGGATTTTAAGGATGACAAAACAGATTATAAGGCTCATATTGCATCGCTGTGAATTTGTGGCGGAATTTAAAGGCCCGTACCTGCCAAACAAGCTGATTGGCCCCCAGTTCTTTACGTATAAAAAAATACATACCGAATATGAGAGAATGTATTTAGTGCGTGAACTTTACTTAATATAATTTATATTTTGATAAAATGATTTTAGATATTTTATACATTTTTGCAACATTTTAGATATTTGTGGTCCAAGCCGGAACAAAAGATGGTTTTATTAAACGCGCTAATTTATTATTTAAAAGTGGGTTGGAGACAGGGGATTATGATGACAACATGAAAAGGAAAAATTTTGCGAACTGGTTTAAATTTCCGCTGGTTCCGAACCTCCCTCCAAAGTCTTTAATAATCATGGATAATAAAAGCTACCATTCTGGTCAATCAGAAGAAATCTCAAGAAAATCGTGGACCAAGCAGAGGGTAATCGGGCGGTTAAAGAGAAAGAATATTAAATTTCCAGAAAAAGCCATGAAACATCAAATATGGAGCATTGTACGTAACAACTGTCCTAGTGAAGAAAATATTTCCTTGAAGAATATGTTAAACCTTTAGGATGCAAAATTTTGCGATTGCCAGCATACCACAGCCAGTTTAATGCAATTGAGATGGTGTGATCTGAATATAAAGAAAAATACGATCATAATATTTCTAATCTTAGGGGATCACCATCTGAAGCTTAGGCTACATGGAAAGGGTAATAAGCAATATTTTTATAGGTAATTGAGAGGAATATGCTAATCATATTGAAAAGGTAATTCAAGAGGCTTGGCAGGCAATACAAGTATTTGATGCCTCTGATATTCCGCCACTTGTAATTACTACGGACGTAATGACAACGACAACGAAGACAATAACTCTGACTTCAGTTCTGACTGACAATACCGACGTGGCTGACTGATAGCTTTTTTGAAGTGAAACTTCTTTAGCGAGGGTTAAGTCAGAAAAAATGATTATCAAAGTGAAGCGCTTATCAAAGTTAAATGCCCCTTTAATTAATCATGTTCCAATATAGCTAGAGGGTTGACATTTTCGTAGCCGGGGTAAAATGAGAATCCTGGACGAAAACTGGACTCAGTACCCCCTCCCGTTCGGCCAGGAGAGGGTGGAGAAATAAAAATTAAAATAATTCATTTCGAGAGCTACGGGGTCGAAATTTGGTAGGTGCACCTCATATGGGGAGGCCCGGGGCTCTAATTTAAAGGAGGATTTTGGCAAAAAAAACCGCAACGGAGCCTCGGATCGAAAATCTGACAAGCGACGAACCAGTCACACGGGGTCATCAGTGGGGGGGGGGGGGGGGGGGGGGAAATATAACTCCCCCCCTAACCTCCACGGATACCCAAAAAGTTTCGATAAAATGGGAAAAAAATTGAAAAAAACGTAAAAAAAATTTCGGAAAGTTAATAAAAGTATTATAAAACAAAGTAAGAAAAAAAAATAATAAAAAAATAGGAACGCGGTTTTTGACGGAAAAAGGGCGAGAGTTCAGCTACGAGGTCGGAGATGGCAAAAATGGGAAGAAAAAAACGCTCTATGAATAAAAAATCAAAAATTTTGAAAAAATGGGAAAAACTGAAAGAGTATTATAAAACGCAAGAAAGAAAAAAAAATAATGATAAAAATGAAAATAAATTAAAAAAGGTTAAAAAAGATTCCTTATATCTCTTTCAGAAGTTTCACTTCAGTTGTGTGCTTATAAAGGTGAGGCACATAATTGTTTGCTACAGTTAATCTTATTTTGTGGTTTGTTATGTCAGTATTTCAATCATATCGTTACAATTACATTAACTTGGCAATGCAATGGTCTGATTTTTTTTAAAATTGTATTTTTTTATTGTTTGGATTAAGTGTTTTTATTTTTATATGTTACCCACAATAATGAAATTAAACTGTTGTAACATTTTAATTTTTGATAATAAAAATTTAGTCGATTGCTACCTGCATATCTTAATATATACGGCTAAAGTATTAATATTTGTTGGATGGTTAATAATTTTTAATTACACTTCTTGGTAAATTCAGTACCTTTTATTTTAACTTACAGTTTAATTACAGTGAATAGGGTTAATATTTTATTAAGTTTTCTTTGATTCTCCGAGCATTCGGGCTTGCTCACATCTTAAATTTTCTATTTGTTATGGACGAATTATACATTGATATTTGCCTCTATTTTCCATATCTAAAACAATAATTTTATGCTTAATTTTATATATATTACAGGGATTAATCTCTTCCTAAGCCGTACTGGTTCTTTATAAAATCTCGAGTTCATGCAACTCAGCTATATTTTGTATCTGAATATTGAGTAAAACGGAACTTAAATGACTATTTTCTTGCTTAGTGTGTTTATTTAAATACCTTAAGTTTGCTATTGGTCATATTCACCTTTATTTCTGGACATAAATTTTGTCTCGCTTCCATGTCGCTATTATTAATATAAGAACTAGCTTTCCTCTAAGTTTATTACTTTATTGCTTTGCTCCAGTAACTGAAAGTAAGTTATTATTAGTTATTACTTAATTTAACCATTAGTTTCTATTTTGTACCCTGATTTTTTGGCAGTACTGACAATGTTTCCGTACATTCAATCGTTAGCTATATTTTGACGTGTTCCCTATTCAGGCGGGACCATATACAGTTCGTTTAGATTGTTATGCCATCCTAATCTTAGTATTTTCCATGTATATGTATAGATTTATTGAAGATTTTCGCCAATTTAACTTGTTGGATTTGTTTACATCTCAGCTGTCAGATCAAGGTTATGGTTTAAGTTCAATCCTTTTATATACTTGCTCACCTACGAATTAGATACACCAGTAGATAAATATTGGGCTGTTTAAGATCAGTTATTTTGCTTACCTGAGTATATTTTCATTTTTGCTGAAATCATTACATGCATTTTTCGGCCTAATTTTGCTTTTGTCTTGATGACATTTATTCAAAGCGCGATTCGCTATTTTATGGTACTTTCACTTTCAAGTACGGCGACGCAGGCAGGCCGCAGACGCAAAAATATTGATTTTTCAGGTTTGTTAGTGCCTTTTTCTACCGTGGGGACCGCTGTGCACATATCTGTACCTCAGAACCAAAGTATGTTAAGTCCAAAAAGACAGTTTAGAGATAATCGAGTTTGAATTATTTTTTAGTAATGTTTTAAGTATAATTTAATTATCGTGGATTGCAAAAAATTTAAATTTAAAACCATAAGTCATTGACATCGGATTCAGAGACTGCTCTAAAATACCTTTCAAATATGCCCAGTTTTTTTTATTAAAAGTGACTTAACATACTTAGGCTCATGAAAAAAAATTCTAAATTGGACTTAACATAATATTAAGTCCAAATATATGAAATATTAATGAAAGCCAAACAACGTTATATTCCAAAATAATGTATTTTATAGTACAAAAACGTAACATTTTTTTTTCAAAGTAAGACAAAAACTGAGGTTATTACTTAGTCTGAAAAGTCGAGTCACTAATCGGGTTCATCTTCTCCATGCGGTAGATTGCGGTAGAAGTTGTGAAAAACACTTGGTATCCACGGTAATAACTTCCGAAGGTGTTCATATTTTTTTGTAGATATTTTTTTTAGTCCTTCTCTTACTTTAGGTAAATTGTCAGGAAGATTTTGCCTGTTTCTAGTACTTCTGTTCAAGGATATTGTTGAAAAATCATCACTGAATTTGGTTTTATAAAATAAGACGCCAGGAGTATTCTTTCTTACTTGCAAACAAACGCATTGAGACACCAAGAAATTATTTCCGGAATCGTCTTTTTTTTCGCAAAACTAATGGGGAATTTGTTCCTTCACAAAGGCTTTTAAAATTCAAAAAGTCATTTGTATCCATACCTGTCACCTGAAACGGCTTTTTAACATTAAATAATCTTACTACTTGCTGCCAGTCCCATGGTGTAACTATCCGTAATTGAGGAAATTTTTTCCTTTCTCTTTCTATTATCGAGTGATCACTATCAGCCTCAAGGTGGGTATGACCTCTCGCTAGAAATTTGTGCGTTATAACTGTAAGATTAGGCTTTTGATTCAGAATAAAAAAATAACTCATAATAATTTGTGAGTTCCTATTCTGTGATGGACAATTATCAGACCAGATTATAAGCTCAGTAATGGTTTCAGGAATTTCACCAATATCTGATCATTTGAATAAACACGAAGCCACCTCATTACCCCCACGACCTGCAATGCTTTCATCCCACATCATGCAGTAGGCTTTTTCATCGGTTGCGTCATGAATGACTAAGTTATATGTCCAGAGTTTAAGACTGTAAAAGCTTTGCGAGTTGTGGAGCTCTGGGGTGGGCAGGCATTTTTGTAAATCCACCATTACTACTTTTTTAGTTCTGTTCTCTCTAGAGTTTTGTTTGTCAGAAGCCTTGATTTTATATCTCTCAGTCGCGTCTTTCAAGTGATCTTCGTATTCCTTTTGGACTTTTTGTCTTACATCTTGATTTCCTGCCTCCTGCATTCTAAGTTGATATTTATAGCATTTATCACAAGTATCAAGATCTGGTTTTTTGAATGCAAAATTGAACTCGTAATTAAAAATTTCTGCATACAACCATTCCTTGCCAATATTTTCCTGAGAAATTTGATTTTCTTGACAGTATTCCAAGTAAAGCTTGTACATTCGGTTAATATTAAGATGATTCCCCAGATATTTTTTTTGTGACCTCTCTCGAGAGTAATGTGATTCGTATGTGGGAAATGACGATATATGCTCTCTTATGTGGTTTCGAGTTTCAACAGGAATCTTGTTGCTGGGTACATGCCTACCTCTTTTATCTGGTGACACAAGACCGCCTTCCCTTTTTTTCTCAATGGCAGTGTCAACCGTTTGTTGTGATATTGACAGCGTATTCAGAAAAAATATCTTACACACAATAACTTCCTTTCCGTCGTGTTCAAAACTGTAACGGTTGGAATGTTGTCTTCTCCCTTCACGTTCGTAGTTTCGTTCCCTGCGTCTAACAACTGGAATTTGCTGAACACGAGAAGCTAGAAACTGCCTTTTCATATCAATTGACTTTTGATCTGTCCAATATTGTCCGTGTATTTTTTTTCTTTCTATCTCCGGTATTTTTTCCCAACATTTCAGCTTGCAAGTATTCGGACAAGGTGGTTTAACAACTTTTTCTTTCACTACCTTATTACTTTCTTCTGTGATGTGCTCTAATCCTGAATGCCTTTTTCGTTTTTTCATGTTCTTTTTCCACAGTCTTAAATTGCATTTCCTCTTCCTAGTCTTTGGCTTTTGTATGTTTTCATCTTCAATGTTTTCTTCCTCATTTTCTTGAAAGTCTGGATCAGCTACACTGTCGTCGCTGTCAAAGTCACTAGAATCGCTAATGTCCCCACTGCTTGCGTTTTCTTCACTTGTTTCAGCCGAAATATGTTTATGAGTATTATAATATACTTCACGTGTCTTAGGAATTTTTTTTTTCAATGAACCTCCATCCTTTTTTCCTGAGTTAGGCTGAGCATTTTCTGTGCAACCGGATGCGGATGTTCCTGGCTGAGAAGTACAAATTGGCTCAACTTTCTTTGATTCAATAATTTTTTGGGATGAAGAAGCGAGACTTTTTATACTTTCAAGGTCAGAGCGAAGGGATGAGTCCCCTAAAATTAATAAAATAGGTATGTGGTAATATCCTAGTGGTAAGAAAACTTTTCAGTTACTCACCCAATAATATAGGTGTATCGGAAGTGTTCTTTTGCGATGAATCACCTGAACCCAAATCATTTTTTCCTGAGTTATTTTGCTCCATTTCAATAATTTTTTGAGATGAAGAAGCTACACTTTTTGTGTTTTCTAGGTCAAAATCATGAGGTGGTTCCCCTAAAAAATAAAATGAGTGCGTAAAACATCCTAGTACCGAGTGCTCTTCATAGTCACTCACTTAATATTTGTCGCTTTGCGTGTAAAACTCTGTCCTGAACAAAATTTTTTCCAAAATTATGATTATCTGGGGAGAGATTTTTGCATAATATACTAACGGTACCAGAAGACATCATGCTTTTGTCATCACAAATATTTTCTAAATTTGGTGATCTCAGTTTTTTTGCTT